>CANNZV010000720.1:273702-460372 GCA_947561585.1 Caprella mutica
CTGTATTATAAGTTTTGACAGAAACTAAACATCCTACATCGAATTAAATAAAAAAGGGCTTGCGCGAGCACTAAATATATGAAAAAAAAATCATAAGAGTATATTTCATTTTATATTGATGTAAAAACATTAAATTTTACTATTTTTTGTAAAAAATAAGAAAATAAGATAAAATAAAACAAATAATAACCATAAAAAAGTTGGTTTCTGAAGGTAAAATTAATTTCTATATAAAAATCAGTTCGCCGTAATTTGTATCTCCTATTCGAAACCCTCAAAATACAGCTTTCAAAAGAACAAAAGAATTTTTGTTGTGACAGATTTTTTAAACACTGGAAGTTTTACGCAGGTTCATTCACATTTTGAACAACGCTTTCTGGAAAGATTTCCAACAACTATAAAACCATATTGACGAATGTTAATAAGTTCAAACGGAAGAAACCACCTTAAATTTGAACAAAAAGTTATCATGTCTCAGGAGAAAAGAATGAACACATGAAAACATTAATCTTTTTCATGAACAGCATATTGAAAATACAAAAATGTAAATCAGAACCCAGCTAACCAAAAACTGTTTGTCCCACGTCTTAAGACGTCTGATACCCCTCGCTATAGAGGGATTTAAGACGTGGGACAAGACGTGGGGCGGGGGACATCAGACGTCTTGCAGACGTCTAACCCTCTTCATTTGCACAGGGGTCCCCCTCTGCAAGACGTCTGATCCCACGTCTTGTCCCCCTCTGACAGAGGGGGACATCCACCTGTCCCACGTCTTACCCCACTCCGTTTTCAAGACGTGGGACAGAGTGTGGATGTCCCTCGCTATAGAGGGATTCAAGACGTGGGACCCACGTGGGACAGAGTGCGGATGTCCCTCGCTATAGAGGGAAGAGGGAAATAAGACGTGGGACCCCACGTGGGACAGAGTGAGTATTCAAGACGTGGGACAGAGTGGGAATATCCCCCTCTGCAAGACGTGGGACAGAGTGTGGATGTCCCCCTCTGCAAGACGTGGGACAGAGTGCGGATGTCCCCCTCTGCAAGACATGGGACAGAGTGCGGATGTCCCCCTCTGCAAGACGTGGGACAGAGTGCGGATGTCCCCCTCTGCAAGACGTGGGGCAGAGTGCGGATGTCCCCCTCTGCAAGACGTGGGACAGAGTGTGGATGTCCCCCTCTGCAAGGGGGACATATCTCTCTTTTGGCTCAAACTACTTCGGTTAATTGGGGTATATAAATATATATAAGAAATAAAAAAAGATCATACTAATTATTATTGCAATTTCTAACCATATTGCATATAGTGTATATGTACATTTGGCTGCATATCATTTATTTTAATATTACATATTGTTATATACAAATTAAATGGAAGAAATGGAGAAAGAATTGTAGTGGTCATCTCGGGAATCGAACTCAGGACTCTTAAAGTGATGTACTATTGAAGCCTGCGTCGCTACCTCTCAGCCATCCTGGACATGGTAGAAGTAATATTAAAATGATCTTTATCCAACTTGATTTCTTGCGTGCTTCTTAAAATTATTTTAAATAAATATAATTTAATATTCTACATTTTGGTATCTTTTATTTTTTAATGTAAATGATAAGAATGTGTATAAAGTTATTTATTAATATTTGTAATGATAATGTTAATTAATGTTATTAACTACCTAATTACCTTTAACTGTTAATTAATATTACCTATAGACTATAGTTACCTTCTGGTGATATCACTATCTTATACCTATATAGTTACTTACTAGAGTTTATTTTATAACTATCTAGTAACCTAGAAGTGATAACCACCAATCTGTACCTACTGGTGGTTATCACTACTTGCCTATTACGTAGTATTTATCAGTACCTACTTAGCTACCTACATTACTGTTTGTCAATACCTACCTAATTACCTACTGGTGTTTATCAATGCCTACCTAGTTGCCTACATCTGCTTATCAATACCTAATTAGTTACCTTCTTGTGTTTAACATTGCCTACCTAGTGGCCTACAACTGTATATAAAAACCAATATAGGTCCTAGTTAAATACTAGTATTCATCAATACCTACCTAGTTACCTACAACTGTTTGTCAATGCCTACCTAGTTATCTACTAGTGTTTATCAATGCTTATCTAGTTACCTATAACTGTTTGACAATACCTACCTAGATACCTACCAGTACCAATACCTACCTACCTAGTATACCTACTAGGTAGTGTTCATCAATCCGTACCTACTTACCTACTAACTAGTATTATTCATCAATGCCTACCTAGATAGTAGATACCTACATCTGTTTATGAATACCTACCTAGTTATGATACGTAAATAAAGCTTGAGATAGATATACCTTTTTGGTATAACTTTTTCCCGCGTAAAACAGACGCGGGACAGAGAGGGACATCCCGCGTGGGACAGACGTGGGACAGAGAGGGATATCCCGCGTGGGACAGAGAGGGACATCCCACGTGGGACAGACGTGGGACAGAGAGGGACATCCCGCGTGGGACAGAGAGGGACATCCCGCGTGGGACAGACATGGGACAGAGAGGGACATTCCGCGTACTTTTTCCCGCGTAAAACAGACGAGGGACAGAGAGGGACATCCCGCGTGGGACAGACGTGGGACAGAGAGGGACATCCCGCGTGGGGCAGAGAGGGACATCCCACGTGGGACAGACGTGGGACAGAGAGGGATATCCCGCGTGGGACAGAGAGGGACATCCCACGTGGGACAGACGTGGGACAGAGAGGGATATCCCGCGTGGGACAGAGAGGGATATCCCACGTGGGACAGACGTGGGGCAGAGAGGGACATCCCGCGTGGGACAGAGAGGGACATCCTGCGTGGGACAGAGAGGGACATCCCACGTGGGACAGACGTGGGACAGAGAGGGACATCCTGCGTGGGACAGAGAGGGACATCCGCGTGGGAAAGGACGTGGGGTGTGAGTGGGATTTAAGACGTGGGACAGACGAGGGACATCCCGCTTGTGTAAGACGTGGGACGAGAGTGGGATTTCAGACGTTGGAAAGACGTGGGAATTCAGACGTCTGCAGACGTCTGAAATCCCCTGTCCCTCTCTGTCCCTCGCTAGCGAGGGATGTCCCCCTCTGTCCCACGCGGGACAGAGAGGATATGGTTAGCTGGGAAGGTAAGGATTAGATATAATTTAAGAGACATTTCGCCGAATTATTAAACTCGATTTGAGAAAATATTCTTTGAAGAAGCATGTAAGGCTCAAACTCTTTGAACTGATTTAACACAGTCTAAATAATTTTGCCAGATGGTATCTGCAAAAAAAATGCACTTTTTGTAGAAGATATCGTGATTGGTGATGAAGATGTATTTCCATGATTAAAAGAGTCAATAAAAAAATGTTAATCGATGTAAAATTGTAGGATTTAATTATATTTTTACTACTACCATATGGAAATAAATTATCCCTATTATGAAATTTGTGTAACTTGTGCTCGCGCAAGCCCTTTTTATTTACTTTTTTTTTAATTCGCTGTAGGATGTTCAATCATTGTCGTAACTAAATAATAGTTGATCACGATTAATGCAAAAAAAGTAAACGAATAAAACTATGTTTTAAAAATATTTCTAGCTTTGGTAGTTTGTAAAATAAACTAGTTTAAAAATAGGTTTCTTTATTTTGCACCACCCTGTACTATCATGATTCTAAAGTGTCTTTATGGCCAACTATTCAAACACTTCCCTTCAGGGAGTCTTCTATAATCTAAAGTGAGTAAAGGAGAATGCATTTTAAAAATATTTGAAGTAAACTATTAACCATTTTGAAAATTTTCTTTAGTCATATCGCTCATATTGGTAAATGGTGTACAATGATCATACAATGATACCATTTATACACTTTACACAATAATAATTTGATTTAATGAAGCTCCAATTATAATGTAAAAGAGAAAACAATTTTTTTCCCGCTTGAACTCATTACTTAATAATGTTAAATAGTTTTAGCCATATGTGTCTTTTACTTAAATCAATTATATCAAGTAATGAATTTCATATGTCTTCATTTGCATCTGAATAGACAATAATAGTTATTCCTAATGGTTCATTTGAACACCAACAATGAACCGTCTTTTCTCCTCAAGTCTCTCCTTATCTTCCACAGTCAGCCCATTCTCATTTCATTCCACCTTTTATTTCAGAGGAATTCTATCCAGGTTCAATTACTGGAAGATCAATTAGTTCCAAGTCTTGAAGCGGTTCATTCCAGCTCTAATTCTGATCACGGTCTCATTAATATCATTCTTGCCTTAAAATTCTTCCCTATGATAATCAGTAACGGCTTTTAATCCAGAATCGTTTTCCACAATATTACCTGGAATCTTTTTATTCCTACTTTAGTAGAAGATTGTTACATTTATTACACTACAATGTGTAGTAAAGAAAGCAACATGAAATATTATATTTTGTGAGCATCATTGCTTGTCATATCACAAATATGGACAAAATAGGAGTTACCTTTTGAAGACAATTAATATATAAAAAAAAAGCTTAGTTATTACAATAAATGTGATACAAACATCTTTGATGTGGGACGTATACAGGGTGTCCCAAAAAAGCGATACCCAAGTTTCAAAGGCTGTAATTCAAAAACTATTAGACTTACAACAAATTGGAAAATCACATTTTGTTTATCAACATTTTTTCCATCTTTTTTCCGAATAATTGATCAAATAGTTTTCTATTAACAGTATTTTTAGAGACCGATACTGAAAAAATGTTTGCGCACTTTTGATAAATTTCGAATTTTATGATATTTAAAACCATGTTTTTATTAACTGTCCACCGTTTTTAAAAATGGTTTATTAAAAAACATTAATAGAAATCTTAAAATCCATTTGTTAAAATACAACTGAAATATAAAAACAATCGAATTGTTCCTCCTATTAAAATTTTCCTTTAGTGTGTCCTTCGTTTTCTTCAAGCATAATTTTTAGTGACAAATACTGAAAACTTGTTTGCGCACTTACAGTAAAACTTTGCGTAATTTCAGTAAAAAATGTTTCGGAAAGAAAAATTGTATTAAACTTTACTAAATCTAGATTCAACAGAATTATAACTTTCGATTTTTAGTGGCAGCTTTACGAGATGCACGAAGAGAACAATTAAACTCCTCGATCCCGATCTTACTTGGCAAATGAATTTTGCTCAATGGTTTTTGCAAAGAAATGTTCAATTTATACATGATATTGAGGTTTACTTTGAGGCAAGACGCTTTCCATTTGAAAGTCAAATTAAATAATCACAACGTTCGCACATATGGACCAAAGAATCAAACTCCTAATCTCAACTTTGACGTAGGATTTTCGAAAGAGAAATGGTCTGTGTGGATGGGATTTTGTGATAATGGACGTGTCATCGGTTCTTATTTTCACAAAAAATCTTTTAAATGAAGTTGGATACTTTGTTCTAATAAATAACAGGATCGTTCCCAGACTTTTAGAAACACATGAAAACAGAATCAACTGAACCTGGTGGATTCAGGACGGTGCTCCTGTGAGCAGAACACTTTTGTTTGATCCTGCTGCAAACAAAAGTGCGCAAACAGGTTATCAAAATCGGTCTATACAAATACTGCTCATATAAAACTATTTGATAAATTCAGCTGAAATTTTGTACAAAGATGGACAAAATGTTGAGAAACAAAATGTGATTTTCCAATTTTTTGTAAGTCTAATAGTTTTAGAATTACAGCCTTCGAAACTTGGGTATCATTTTTTTTTGGGACACCCTGTATAGTAAATATACTAACTTAGTATAATTTATTATTTTAGCTAGAAAAATCAGTATTGTATTTAATTCAAAATAATAATTTTTAAACTTACCTTATGGATAAATACATTTTCTTTGAATTAACTGAGAACAAAACAGTTTCAAACTTCAGAAAAAGACTTGAAAAATAACTATTTTTGGTGAAAAACTAATAAAATAGTTTTAAAATATAACTGATGTATACATATATTAAATTTTTATCACTATATATTAATACAATCTTACTTATTATATTTTATTCTTTATCAGAAAAATTATTGTCGTTGAAAATATTTGCTAAAATGTTTATGACATTTTCTGCCATTTCGTGGTATACCCATTCGGCAATATATGGCATCATCATTATTGTTATTACCCGATAGACTCTTTTGTACGATGCTATAAATTGTGTAAGGAGGAGTAGTAAGTCTGGTCCCGGACAAAAATCACTAGGATATAAAATGATATATTAAGATATACTATTATAACGTTTTAGCCACTTAAAATGTTTAGGACTCATTATTATATATTTCATTGTATTCATCTATTGAAACCACATCATGCCTGATTTTTAATTTCAAATATTATTTGGCGTTCATATACATATGTATATGGTAATTTTCACTTTTTAAGATTGTTATTTTCAGCTTTTATATAATGATGATAACTTTAACCTATTGCTACTCTTTTTTAAATATTATCACTATTTTATATTTCAGGGGGATATATGAATGATTTATGACCTAATAAAAAGTGTGATATACACTTATAGAGCAAAGATGAAAGACCAATGAAAATAGGTGATTATTTTGTTGATTTCATGTAGTGTGTGAAAGATTTTGTATCAAAATTGTGAGCTCATTCACGAAACAACGATAAAATAGAGCAACCATCTTGGCAGAGTATATGATACACATATAATGCAGCCGAGTAAAAATAAAATTGCTAAAATTATCAATATAAATGACTAGAAGTAAGTAATTTGCATCAATATAAAGTTATGGGCAAACGAGGTAACAAAAAAATAATGTGCTATACAATACACGAGTGAACACTCCTATGACGGGGTAACACAACTATAGAGAGCTATGGGATACACGACGGAAGGAAAATAATAGTTGATGTGCTCTGGATCCAATACAGATATTTCGTGTGCTCTGGTCTTCTTCACTAGCTGTTCCGGTTGGTTTGAACTTCTCAATAGACTTAATAGATGGTAAAGTCATTTCTATCAAATCTCTAATCTGCATGAATAGTCACGATGCTTTCAGACTCTCGATCTATACCATAACAGCCAAATTGTTATTTCTTCAATGGTGAAAGACATATCAAATTATACATTGTTTTACTCTTGCACACTTTGTTCTATTGGGTTTTTATTTTTTATATGGATATCAACATGATAAATAAAATTCTGAAGCTTTGACATTGTTTTGAAAGCTTCCGAATTCAAATTGAACTAATATGAAAGAAGTTATTCAAAGTTGGAACCATTCGATCATTACATTGTTACTCATTTCATATAGTAATCTATTCACAAATTATTGTAATTAGAGTTAGATAATATGCTTATTTTTTATCATAAATTCCTATTTCTTGTGAAGCTGAGAAGTGCCAGGGGGGGGGAGATTTTTATGTAGAAGACTAAAAATAAATGTAAAATATACTCACACAATACATTTGTCATCATAGTATTGGATATCAAAAGGAATCAATATTAACCGACAATAACATCTCGATCATTCCCGTGAGAAATGAGAGGAAGCGATGCTAATATGCGATAATGAGGTACTGTTATAATTATGTTCGTTCACATTTCGCCAAGGATATTTGGTGTGTAATATGTATCTTGTAACGATAGTTGTACTCCTGTCGGAGAAATGTTGTTGCAAATCTGATGCAATTGATTACTTGATGGATTAATAAGAGAATTAACTTGGCAGTACAAAGAGTAAACTTGTAGCTTCTTGACATCGGCAAGTAACATTGCGTGCATCGCACAACAACAACAATAACATAATAAGCTGTATCCTGAAAGGTCTTGTCATCATAGGCGATTTGTTTTGCCGATTGGTGATAAGACGTAATAATAAATTAATTTATAGAAAAATTGAAAAAAGTAACCAAGACCCAATACGGTTCAAATATGGTCATACTGTTACTATAATAATAATTCAATCTTTATAAACTCTTCTAGATAAACGATCTAGTCATTTAGATATATATACTGCTAAGTATATATATTAATATTCATCATTTTCAATAAAAAAAATCAACACATTAAATAATAAAAGTTGAAATGTTATCGACTCATTAGTTACGAGTTAATTGCATTCAAAACAATAGTCCTATTATTCATAAAACTCAAACTATCATTTTGAATTAACAGCGTGCACCAAAGTTCTCGATTTTCTTCCATAACGAAAATAATGGTAAATAATAATAATAATATATTCCTATTTTCATATATCGTATACGAATATTCTCAATAAAATTTTCAAGACATCTTGATATCTTTCACCAAGTGGATTTTTATAAAATGAAACTCATTCCAACACAAAAGTTAGATATTTGAAAGCTGGTTGCAATCATTTCATCTACGTAAATAGGGCTACATTTATTTCCTTGTGAATTACCTGGTTTTATTTTGTTTCACGTCAGTCGATTTGTAGTGCCCAGCTAAAATCAATCTATTAACTTTTTGAAGATTTATTTGAATATGATTAAATATTAAGAATTTAATTTAATGGTATCGTTTGTACTCTAAAATTATTACCCTGATAAATATGGAAGATCAGCATTTCTAACACAGACTGGGCTGGTTGTCGTACAACTTTTATATCATGATGATTTTCATATCAGCAAATTGTACAATTTACATATAAATAATAATTGATTTTTTGAATATACTATTGATGTATGACATTAAATATATTTCCTCACTTCGTTTTATCGTGATGTGTTCATTATTTGCCTGAAGTTATAATCATTTATTCACAATTATTGAACCCATCACATTTGTTACATAATAATAATTGCATAATATAAACACTTAATAATAACACTTGCATAATAATAACACTTAATAATAACACTTGCATAATAAATAAACTTAAGAATATTTAATAAATGATTCTTATTGTGACAATAATTAATGAGAAGAAAACAAAAATACCATTAGAAAGTCATGCAGTTGCATTAATAGTTAAATAATGGTGCAATAAGAATTAACATTTCTGCATAGGCTATTTAACTTAACGAAAAGTTCTAAAGAGTGTTAGGTATGTATCTGGTGTTATAAGATGAATTTAATGGACTTGAAGATATTCAATGTAGAATCTTTATCTGACATATTCACTATTCAGCCTAAACTAATTACCAAAAATAGTTATGTGATGATTACTCAAAAGTAATTAGTATGATTTCAGTATGGTGTGTTCCTGTTTTCATTCACAATAACAACTTTCTTTTCTTCTCCTTTTATTATGCTCTTGAATTCACCTATTCGTATCTACAGATCAGAATGAGCTTTCTTTTAGAAAAGTCATGGACTTTGTTTATGTTTTTGACAGCTAGTTTTGTTTGTGAAATTTGAATAAGAAAGAAGTCTACAGCTCTCGTCAACATTATGATATTTTAGAGCTCAGAATTAATCTTGAGAATGATTGTTTTGTCTTAATTTGAAATATTTCAGAATTTGAAATTTAACGCATTTTTACGAGGTAATTTCCACAAAAAGTGAATACAAAAACTTAACAATATTCAAATATTGTTGTTTTCAAGGAAATAATTTATTAAACTATGTATTCTACAATATGCATATGTTTGATGAGACTACACCTTTCGATATTTTTCTGCAGAGACTGTTATTGATATATTTTATTTGACAAATAATTTTATTCTCCAATCGTATTGCTGAACAATTATATGTACTAGTACTTTTAATAAAATATTTGATAATTTCAGAATATTTCATATGATATGGAAAAAGATAGTTGTAAAATGCTATTATTGTTTTTGAAACACTGCACACGTACATGACATAAAACTACTCAGAATTTATGCAAGTGGTGATCTTTCAAGTATTCTTTTTTTCAATGTTATAAAATTAATTTTCTGTAAGGTTATATTTGGCATCTCGTTCCAGTTCAAAATTTAAGGTCTACTATAGGCAAGCTCCACCGAAAAATGAGTTAGTTAATAAACAAGAAGTTCTAGAACCTCCAGAAAATTGCATTACATTTGGCTTGGAATGTTTTCAATGCGCTGTATGCAACAATATACAGTACAAAATACAAATCTGGCAGTTAAGAGAAAGAATGCATGAGAGAATAAAAGTTTATACAATATTTTTTCTTCTATGTTTAATCTTCAGCCGATTTTTTAATAATGGGTCGGTTAATGTACATTATTGTTCATACCTTAGCTGACTCTCAAAATGTAAAGATTATAATATAAATCTTTTTTTTAGACATAAAATTAGAAAATCAAAAGTAGAAGGAGCATTGCAAGGTAACAAGCTTGGAAATATATAAAAGTAATAAAATTAATAATCAAATTTTATGTTGTCTGCAGCAGAATTATGAGAGACAAACTGTATAGTCATATTGATAATAACTATTAACTATAACTAAATTCTATTAATAGTAAGATTTTAAAAGTTACTCTGATTGTAATAATTTTGTTATATCTTAGAGATTTGATGTGTCTGAGAAGAGAGTTTATCAAATGACTATACAAGGCATACACTAATCTCTAATGTTAAATATTTCTACTTCCCATGTTTCTACTTCCTATGATTAAATATATTTATTTTCTCATCCATTTTTACTATCTTGGCACTAACAAAGCAATCTAATTTAGTGTCTGTCTGGACCATCGAAACAATTGAGAGGAAATGAATGAAAAGGTTGTTCTTAGTTCGAAAAGCAATTTATTTGAATGCAAGAATACAAAAGCAGTCATCAATTGAATGAAGAAGGAAATGATCAATTGACTTTAATTATTTAGATTTAAACTCAGCGTCTAACATAATGCTATTTGATTAACGTATGAAACATTTTTTGTCTATAAGCTTTATAGATTAGTTGGAATGAAAAAAATAGTTTTGAATAATCTGATATTATTCCTTCAACCTTACATCATTTTCCTTATTTCAGGTATTGATAATATTAATTAAATCTTAGATATTCATTCTTTAATTATTTGTAATTAATAATAAAATCAACAATCTACTGTATACTGAGAGATTTAGAAATTAGCTCACGCGTATAAATTAATTGTTAAAGTTTAATCCAAAAATCTATATTCCAAATAATTTCGTTTCATTCAGTGTAAATCTTAATTCGTCCACTTGTAATAATTTTGTCCATATCTAATATTTAATGAGTTTTCTTGAATTGCTTGACTCACAAAGTAGTTTCACTAATATATAGGAATGTATATAATAATATTACTGCTTACATATTATTATTTTTGCAAGTTATTTTGAAACAATGCATCAAAATTTATATCAATTATGGTGAATATATAATAATCAAATTCGTACATGTTAATTACTTGCTTATACTAACTCGAAATATATAGAGTTAAAATGTACTGTTTCCTGGTAATGGTCTGTAAATGAAATAGTTACCAAATATAGGAGAATACTGATTATTCGAAATAATTCTGATACAATAGACTAGTAAAACAAGAAAATTGATACAACAAATAATTCAAAATTTGTTTCTTTGAAATTTACATTTCAATATGACGAAATAATTATTCTTCATTTTTATGTAACTATATTTATTACCAATGTTTGTATTATTCACAATTATTCAACTCAATCATTTGAAATTCAATAACAGAAAAAGAGTGTGTACCTTTCCTAATTCAATCGATTTATGTGTCTTTATTTACTAGGATCCTATATTCAACAGACTGAGTTTTTAACTAGAAAAGAATTTCAAAAAAAAGTAAGTACTACAAAGAAAACTGCCTCTGTATGGCTAAAGGGAAAAATCCCACTCAGCACAAAGGATAGGATACTCAATGAAACTCCATGAAAAGAGAATTTCAAAGCGATCTATTGTGACCAGATGACACTTCTTTTGTCACCTCAAGGTGTGTTGATATGACACATCTCTTGTCACTTCAAGGTGTGTTGATATGACACATCTCTTGTCATTTCAATATGTGTTGATAAGACACATCTCTTATCACCTCAAGGTGTGTTGATATGACACATCTCTTGTCGCCTCAATGTGTGTTGATATGACACATCTATTGTCACCTCAAGGTGGGTTGATATGACACATCTCTTGTCACGTCAAGGTGTGTTGATATGACATATCTCTTGTCACCTCAAGGTGTGTTGATATGACACATCTCTTGTCATCTCAAGGTGTGTTGATAAGACATATCTCTTGTCACCTCAAGGTGTGTTGATATGACACATCTCTTGTCATTTCAATATGTGTTGATAAGACACATCTCTTATCACCTCAAGGTGTGTTGATATGACACATCTCTTGTCGCCTCAATGTGTGTTGATATGACACATCTATTGTCACCTCAAGGTGGGTTGATATGTCACATCTCTTGTCACCTCAAAGTGTGTTGATATGACCCATCGCTTGTCACCTCAAGGTGTGTTGATATGACACATCTCTTGTCACCTCAAAGTGTGTTGATATGACCCATCTCTTGTCACCTCAAGGTGTGTTGATATGACACATCTCTTGTCACCTCAAGGTGTGTTGATATGACACATCTCTTGTCACCTCAAGGTATGTTGATATGACACATCTCTTGTCACCTCAAGGTGTGTTGATATGACACATCTCTTGTCACCTCAAGGTGTGTTGATATGACCCATCGCTTGTCACCTCAAGGTGTGTTGATATGACACATCTCTTGTCACCTCAAGGTATGTTGATATGACACATCTCTTGTCACCTCAAGGTGTGTTGATATGACACATATCTTGAAATAGAATCGATTGAGAAAATAATGGTGTAAGCACAAACAGAGTCATATAAGTGTACTGTGGACTCGTGAAGAACCTCTAGAACAGCTGATGAGTCATTGGACTGTTCTTATTATCTTTTCATTATTAAAGCGCACCGATATAAAATAATACACATTTTGTTGAGTAGATGAACCTGGATTTCAATTTAAAGGTGAGAACGTAGGTTTTTTTTCATATTCAATGTGTGCAGTAATACAAAGTGAGTCATAAATGTACATATAAAGAGTTCATTAGAAAATTAACTATATGTTGCATAACTGCATCTATAGATTATTATGCTATACCTAGACGTTCTTTTATTCGATAATTTCATATCATAACTACTATTCAACATCTAAGAACTAAGGAGTATTTATTAATTAGTAGTATCATTATTATTTTAAACTGGAAAAATCAATAAAATTTATTTCCAAAAATATATTATACACGGTCAGTCATGTTTAATAAACAAGTATCCATTCAATTTTCCAACACATGCATTGATGTTTTAATTTTAGAAATAGATTCCAAGTTGAGTGAGTTGGCTGGAAAGTTTTGTGAAACTCTCCCCATTTGGCCACTATATCCTCATTAGCGAGACAGAATTATCTTTCATCGTTAAAGGTTAAAAGTATAGTTTAGAAAATAATGAATTGAAAATTTTAATACACCTTAGATTTTTTAAATGATTAACTTTACCTATTTATCTTCATTACGGTGATTCATTGCATTACCCCTGATATTTTCAGGATTAATGCAACTATTCAAATGGAGTTCTTTTCAAATTTTTCCCCTTCACTTTCCACTCTAAGAAAAACTCTTGTTGTAGATTTAGTTGTCTACAAAGTTACAGAGCTTTTATTTTCTTTTTATTTCGTCTAAGAAAAATTGTAAAATATTTGTTTCCAATTATTTTTCAAAAACATTGATTTTCTTATATATTTCTTGATACTTCCTCATGCATTGATAAATTTAAAAAAAACGTGTGTATTTTTTGTGAGCAATTCATTTATGAAGAAAGTAAATCAAACGCCATGTCTCTAGCTAAGAAATGTAGGGGTTGATGTATTTTGCAGTCAAAGAAATCAACTTTTCATGAAAGCCAATTTACTAAAGTTTTTTGGATAAAAAATGTCTAATTCAACTGATTCTGGTTCCAAAAGTTAGCGTGGAGACTCTTGTTCAGGTGTTATGTCCTCTTTTTAATGCATCTTGTCAACAAGTTACTTGTAGTAAAATCCAAATGAACCTTCAATACCTGTGCTGACTGGTATTTTGACACACCTGAAAGTATAATTTACAATATTGTAAATCTGTTTTTGAAGCATTTCTATGTAGATCGTTTTTAGCTCTAATAGGATCAAGTATACTTTAAGGAACCCAAATTTACAAACTGTATCTCAAGTGTAGTTTAAGGTTCCCAGTGAATTTTTGAATGTATTTATACTTCGGTGTTCTGCATGTCTTGACTGCAATTGAATCAAAACAATTTCTCTACTACTGTGGTCGGAGAAATAGGAAAATGAACAGAGCATCATTCCAAACATAAATTCAACCTCTACTTTTTGAAGATACGCTTCCTGCCAATGAATGAATGAAGCAGAGACAGCTATTGGCTAGTGTTATATTTTTTTGACTCCCTCTTTATTATATTTTCTACATATTCATTATCAAATGCATTTGTTTGTATTTAATCTGTTTGAATTATGATAAATATCACCCAAGTGTATTTTAAAGAACCTCAAAAAAAACACAAGTTTATTATATGGTCACCAGATTTAGCTAGCGTCCTTAAAGGTCCCCTGTAGACGATTTTTTTTTATTGTTTAAATCATCGAGGCTAATGTTTCTTATCATCTTACTGCAAACCCCATGAAGTTTGATAACATTTTATTAATTTTATATGCTGTTAAAGAATTTTATATTCAAAACTCTACAAAACCTACTTTACTTCTGACTGACTTCCTAATTATTTACAGTCAGAAGAAGAAGCATATACACCATTTTTTTTTCAACTAGGTATTAGGTTTACAAAATCTATTTAGTATTCGTGTAAAGGTATAAAATCGGATAAACTAATTATAGAAATGTTTATTTACTTTAATAACCGATTAATATCCTAAATGAAGTCCAGAAACGCACTTTTTGGTTAAAAATCTAAATTTATAATCAAAATATAGAGTATACAATCTTCTTTCTCAGCGTCAGGTTAGTGATTCATTCAATTGTTGCTCACAGAGTATTAAAAAACTTTAAAACCAAATAATAAAATATTACTGAACCGAATTGTATGCGGTTTACGGAATAATGATCGTAGACCTTAGTTCTATAATATTATGTAATAAATTCATTTTTTTTTCTGGAGCCTGGAGAGGACCTTTAAAAGGTATACTTGATCCCTTTAATATTGTCACATGTTATCCGGGTGACAATAAGACATAATTTTATGCAATAGAAAATATTTCGATTCTTTTCAAATTTGAGGGAGACTGTACCCTTAAATTGTCCAAAAAATAAAACATACAAAATTTTATTGAAACAAATTATTTTTGGGGTGTCACCCGATCTTTGATATTTCCATATTTTTCAAACAAAGTGGATGTTCAAATTTTAACTATCCGGCGAAACGTTGGTTATTGGATTTTTCATTCGAAATTGTACTATAGTAGTGTTTTTTAACTAACAAGTCGAAAAATCGAAGTTTTTAAACGGAAAACTTGTTTTTTCATCACCCTATTAATTTCATTATTGCTAATCAAACTAGCGAAAATATTAATTTCGAATCTTTAAATTTAACCAAATATTTAGCCTACATGACATTTCATTTCATCTACCCATGCAAAATATTGAGAAAAAACATACATTTATGAATGCCATACTAAAAATTATCTGTATTGTATTGAATACCTTCATTGTTATTCATTTTCTCTCTTCATTATTATTATCCAGTCTAAAAACGAAATAGTAGTCATTAATTTGTTATAAATATTATTGATTAGATAATTATTGAGGTACATACACATTACACATAGTACATACAAAAAAGTGCTACCAGTGACAAAAGTATTACCAGTTTCAAAAGTGTTACCAGTGACAAAAGTGTTACCAGTGACAAAATTATTAGCAGTTTCAAAAGTGTTACCAGTTTCAAAAGTATTACCAGTGTCAAAAGTGATACAAGGGTGGAAAGTGCTATCAGTATTGGAAATTCTGCCTGGAGAACTTTTCGAACATCAATAGCTATCTGAAACCTGGAAGTTTCAAGTAATTGAATCGTAAACTTCATTGAAACGCACATGCTCTCTCGGCTAGAAATAAGTCAGGTGAACATTAAATCAAATTTCTAATCAATTATACACATAATGTACTGAATGTGTTATGATTTGTTATGTTATATGATACATAAAGAATATATAATTATATCACGTCTACGGATTCTTAATTTCTATTAAAATCTTTATTTACTGACAATATTATTTTGTGTGAAATATTTACAAAAAACTAAATTGAGGTATATTTTTCTCGTTAAAAGACATTATATACTCTCATTAAAGTAGGAAGATAATATATTCAATTAACTAGGTGGACAACAAGACGCTCAGTCTCAAATTCGCTAATATTTTATTAAACTAATATTAACATTCAAAATATTCGTTTTATATTCCATTGCAAATTTACTTATGTCTCAGAATATTGTAAAATCATGATGACTAATGAATTAATGCCTAATAATTTTACAATGTATAATAAGCCCGTAATAATTGTTCATAACATTCCCAAATCGTTCCACATTCGACTCGATACAAATAATAATATTGTTGAACTAAAACGTTACATTCAAATAATAGTTATATAATAATGAAAAATCAAATTTCATAATTACTTATCAGAATAATCAGATTCTCTCAGTGAATTGTGGAAATTTAAATAAATAAATCTAACTATTATTCTTGCAGGTTTATATTTTATTCTATTTTTATTCAGTGATCGATTTTTCACATTTATCCACCAATATATTTTTAAATCAGAATATTTTAAAACGGTTTAAATAATAAATAGCAACATCTAAAGCACAATCAAATAGAGTAAGAGCCCTAAATACCTCCACTATCGTCAGAATGGCACCAGTTGTTCTATTTTCTCACAGACTCCAGTCACTGGCATTTAGGAGTCTAGACTCTATTGCAGTGACTGGGGTGAAGGAAATCATACAATAATTCCTCCAAATCCGAACATAATGAACTATGAACATTATTTATACAACTGTTACATTTTACTACACACATTAATAAAGTTGCATGCTGTAATGCACAATAGTTATGCTGGAGTTGTTAAATATATATCAAAATGATTTGAGATAAAATGTACGAAGGTTATTTGTATGCTATTGCAAAATTCGTTTCTAATAATTTTATGATTGAAATGATAAGTAATTGTACAGCACCCTGCAAACAAATCCATGTGTGTACCAAATGGCTTTTACTCATTTAAATTATGTGTATCCTTTAAGGAAATGAATGTGATTTTATATGGGAATATGGTAAATTACATAAGGTATACATATGGTATGAATAATTGAATATGGTTTTGATATACTGCTGTATGAATGTGGTGAATTGAATGTGTATACTTTCTCTATTTGATATTTTGTTATCATATGGTTTATGAGTGGCATAACCACATATTAATTACGTGTTTCTATGATGTTATATTGATTAAATGTGGCTTACACATTTTTATACTGTATTGAAGCATTTAAAAAATTTAACCATATAGTAAAATGTGTAGTTTGTGTATGCAATATGGAATTATGTGCAGGGCATAGGGCAAAGTGAATGTTACCTCCAATGCCAATAAAATATATTACATATTTCTAATAAAACCTAATGATCATTAAAATGTTTTCAAATGGAAGTCATTAAAATATGTAAACACAACTTCATAATTATTACTAGAAAATACATGCTGCATATTTTATATGATGTACACTCCGATACATTCAGATTTGATTAAAAAAAAATAGTGTAAATTATAAAGAGCATTTTGGTTGGTCACAGTTCTTTTAAGTGTTCGATATGATTGTCATTAATTGCCATTAATGTTAAATTCAATAAGATAAGAAAAAGTTCAGATTTTTAGAGAATTTGGAAATAGAATTGTAGCCAAAGTAACTTTTGAATCTAAATTGTCCACAGAAATTATCGAAAACCAGGCATGAAAGTTAAATAAAAAAGTCTTCATCGTAAAGGGATTTAGAATATACCTTCACTCTTACCAAAGAACTTTTTACTTCCTTTGCGAGGAAGAGTAGCCATCTTCAGAAAGAGTTCTCTATAACTTTCTTTCGAAAAAAGAAAAGCTCTCATGTAATCCAACAAACAAACCAACTTCAAGGGGTAAAATATTCATATGATACTAAAAATATATCACAATCATTGTCCGATACTTTCTGACGTACTGATTAATATTTACAATGGTAACCTTTAGTAATGAAGTTATTCATGATTACTGTAATTATTAACTTAATATTATGAGAAAAAGGTGTTAAAAGTATTAGTAGATGCGCAAAGAAACATCAAGTGTTCTATGAATAACTAAAAGAAAGTCACTTTAAATGGGCAGTACATTCATTTCTTTTAACAATTTTCATATCAAACAATTGCTTAGTAAGAATGAAGTGTATCGTATAAATTGCAATGTTAAATTAAATCTAATAATGTAAATATATCATTTTATATATAATTAATTTCTTACCAAATGCTAACGGTAGATGGCGCCACAATCAGTAGCGCCATCTTTTAAACAACCAACTGAGATATGTTTCTTTCTTTATTCTAGCTCAAGTGAAGAGATAGCTTATTCAAAAATACTATGCAATCTTTTCTACGAATTCACATAATCTTTTCATCATTTTGACGCAAGGAAAGGTTGATTACTGCAGATATAAATTAATATGAAAACAACAAACATACTCACGTACATACTAATGAGTGCAAATGATTTCGATAGATGTCGTTAATATTATTATATATATTTTATATGAACATTCAAAAAATAAACGGGCATACCAATATTACATAATTATACCTTGAAGCCTAGAGCTTAACGGGCCCTAAATGTTGCCTAGGTTTGTATTTAAACTTAGACATTTCTATAAAAGGCAAGTGTTTCCCGATGCTCGTTTTTTCATATACTGTAAGGGAACATTTTCGTCAAATGAATAAATAAAAAAAAAAAAAAAAAAGTCTGAATCGATTTAAACCCAATTTGGCGATTGTTTAATTTTGACTTTACTATTCCTTTAATTAATTGTAGATTTTGAACAAATTATAAAATAATTGAAAAAATCAATACAAATCAGAAAGAATTAAACAACTTATAAAAAGTGATATACAATATTCTGTTTATATTAGAAAATAGAAGACATGCAACTCTACTTCAAAAACCATTAAAAAATGTGTTTCTTCTATTCAAGTATTTTTCTAATTGGAATTTTTCATAGTATCATTTGCATCAAATTTAAAATTGAATAAAACAACATCAAATAATCCATCATCCAAGAATCTGAGTAATATTTGTCTATCCCTATTAATTTATTTTATCTTCCTCTCTTTCTTCAGTTAGTAAATAGCTTCTAAAGAAGACTCTTTATTCCCCAGATAGCAAATAAGAAGCTCCTAATGACCTGCAGAATCAGTTCCTCACTCTTGTAAATGGACTAACATACTTTGGAACGAAAATAAAGATGGCTAATAAAGATTAGATTAGAGGTAATTGGATCTTGTTATTGGGAAAAATATAGCTTTGTTCTTAAAAATAAGATTTTCTTTAGAGATTTTCATATTTATACTATACTTTTATGTAAAGGAGGCATTGCTACTATTGTGTATGTACTATATTTATTCTAATTGGTAAAATGGATACCAATTTATATAAAAGTTGTTTAATGATTATTATACAGGGTGACCCACAAGAAAGTGTACCCAACCTTGAATTGTATTTATAAGTAGATCAAAAATAGAGTTCAAGTAAAATTCAAAATTTGATAGTTCTACGTGTATCCGTCCCACAACCGTCATGTTCCTATACCGTTTTAGGGAATCAAATTAAAACGATGTTAATTCAAAAGTAAATGTTGATCTTTGGTGTTGCAAACACAATATATTTTTTGTTTTACTTTAATTAATTTTTTTATGAATTTATTATGAAAATATTTACATAGCTGGGTACACTTTTTGTGGGTAAAATTATAGATTTTTATATAGATTTTAAAATCCTTGAAATATAGAACTCTGCGATAACATGGAACTTATCTTGAAATGGTACTTGCTCCCACTGTAAAATGGGAGCTCACTTCTCCCACCTTTAATTCTCTCGCCTTCATTTCCCAACTGACACTTCCTTCACCAATACTTTCCCATCGATACGTCTACGTGCACCTTCATTCACGATACACTAATTACTGTAGTAAGACTGTAAGCGACACACAAAAAACACACAAGCTATTGTATTAATATATATAAACTTATGTAAAAGTTTATTACGCTTGGTTGGTTATAATACTGTCTTTTATATATTTTTGAATCTGACTGTGATTTTTTGTAGCATTTTTTCTTTTTAATTCATAATTATTTTGAATAAATGACTATTGTTGTTGTTTGAATCATTTAATCACTATAAGAATAATAATTTCTGCATATAATATGGAACGAAAATACTACAGTGTTATAATAAAGAAATAGTTCATTGCTCTCTTTTTATATCAAACACATTTATATATCTTTGTGCAATTCCATTTGAAGTACAGATATCTTATATTCCGAATTATAGGCTCACCTATTTTGACAAATACTCCAATAGTAATCTCCTTTGCCCTGACTTCGATCATGAAAATAATACTCTGGAATAGCAATGGATTTCGAGAGGATTTCGATAGGATATATTGCTTTATATTTTAAAAATATATTTCATGTGAAAATATGTAGCAGGTTGAGTTTTAAAGAATATGCAAAAATATGGTTAAAACATAATTCTTATTTACTATTTTAAAGTTCAGAGTACGTTCACCTCTAATATTTATTTCAATTCAAAAGTATTTTTATATGAATATAGAAATATTCACATCAAAAGTAGAATATTCGGTAAGAATTTTCCACTACTGTGACACTGCAAGAAATGTTTGATAAGAAAGGAATTCATTATGGAGAAGAAAAAGGATTAGAACTGCTGAGATCGAGAGTGGATTAGAGATTCTGAATCAGAATGGAAATTTTTTCAATTGGATTGTATGTTTGTCACTTAGGTTTAGATAACTTAAATGACACTTTACTATTCACATATAGATTGGTAAATTTTAGTATAATTTATTTCTAAGGCTGCTCGAAAAGATTATAATTAAAATCAATTGGCCCTACGTAATCAGCTTATTACTCATTCTCTCTGAAATATTATTATATCACATTGCAATGAGAACACTTTTATAGTGAAAGAGAAACGAATTTCTTCTTTCAAATAAAGCATAGAAAGCTTCCTAAAGCAAGTTTTAATTGCTGAACTAGAACTAATTTAAAGAAGATTAATAATCCATTTATATTTAAAATGTTCAAAGTTTCTTATACTCTGAAATTATTATTAGTAAGTTTACACTTTGGAGATTGAAGATAATTAGCAATAGATTATAATGTTCATAAGTAAAAATGAAGTGTGGTAACGAGAAAAAGAGTTAAATGAGTTGAAAGAAGTTAAAAAATGGTAAAGGAAATCACCTTTTCTAGCAAATGAACTCAGTCTATCTAATTATAATCATTATACAGAATTATTGAACCCATTTAATGTAAAACAAGAAATAAGTATAATCAGTAAAGATATCATATCAAAATTGAGTATTTGTACGGATATTATATAAGATGTAAAATTTTGTAGCTTCGGCTAAATCAATTTACATTATACCATAGGTATATATGAATTTTCAGAATGATAATAATCATTTTTATTTATATGTTTTCCACGATGAAACTTACTAAACACATCGCGAAAATGACATTTTGTCTTAAAATATCATATATCGTGTTAAATATCTTAAAATATATATTTATGAATAATTTACTTGGTACTATTGTGCAATTTTTTGAATTAAGTCACTGTAATTTGAGATCAATCGTTTTATGAAGATAATATCTACCAAGTCTAAACCATTGCCACATACGTATATGGCATATTATAATTTCCTTTATTATAATGCTTAGAAGATATAAGCTGATCTCACTCGATCCCTTTAGATTTTAGTATTGATATTCAGCGTTGAAGTTTTTATTATTCAGAATAAAATAGATCAGGCATTAATTTTTACAATAATTATTGTGCCGGTTACAAAACATATAATAATTTCATATTTATTACTTTTTATAAGCGCCATCTACTATAATAAGAGTTAGATTTACTATCACTTCATTTAAAATGAACCAAGCTATCAAAGTTTAATCACTTTAAATTATTGTGTTGTTCGTATTCCCTATAATTAGGTAGGAAGAACTATTGTCTATAAAGATGTGTGCTATATAACTTTATTATTATACATTCATATAGTAGTTCCATGAATTAGTTAAACCAATTTGGTACCCAAGATAAAGTATTAAGTTTTAGTGTATTTGTTAGAGATCTTTCTATTTATTCTTAACCATCAATTTCTTCAAATGCTGATCATTCCTTTTATGCAATATGAATTTTATTTTTTATTTAGTCAAACTACTGTCCATTCCTAAAGTAATTATTTTCTATAAAATGTCTCTTTCCATCTTCCTTCTACTTTGAAATTTTTCGTACTTCATGTCTCTTTCACTAAGCCTTTCAAATTTAAATTCATTTTATAAATAATTATTTTGCAGCATTTCTTTTGTGAGCCATTGTCATTTGTATTTTGTATATGTGTACAATGCACAGGTCCACATGCAACTAGGTACCGTGACAATTTCACCACTTCAATAATTTCACAAAATGAATCATCCTGATTGTGATAGACTCCCGAAAAATGCACTTCACTCTGAATAGAACATATTTAGTTGAACCTGTCACAAATAGTAATGAATTTTTATGCATCTATATATACTAAATTAGTTGTATTTCATGAAAGATGATTTATACTAATGCAACCCCTCTATAGCGAAGTCACGAAATAAGTTATATAATGAATTTATTTTAAAAAATAAAGAAAACATTTCGTGAAGTCTGCCATGAAAAGGCCAGTTTTCAATTCAACTCTCAAATCCTCTATATTGAACTAGTTGAAGTTTACTATAGAGGAGCTCTACTGTTATAAACAAATCTCGTTCTGAAAATCTGAAGATCCCCCTCCCAATACAAGTTTCTTTTCAATTCCCCTTCGGAACGCGTAAAACCTTAATAAACCGGAGCACCTTAATGGGAGCACATAAAATAACTAAAGATATGATTTTGACTCGAACACTAGCTCACGTCACTTTTACTTATTTGTACTAAATAATTAAGATTGGTAGTAACATACACAATATTTTTTTGCTGTACAATATTATATTCCTTTATTAAGAGACTAATTATTATTAGTTTTGTACTGTAAAATAACAATTTTCGGCTCAAATGAAAGAAGATTTCAGGTAAATGAGTTCCATCGCTTCAAATTCTCTAAGGATTCCCGTAATTACTCTCTTATTTAATGCAGTTTATTAGCACTCTAATGCTTTAGACAGAATAATTCAGAAGGTGAAAATGGTTCACTATATTGCGTCGGGCTGATCTAATTAAGCAGTATTAATTGAATTAAAATGAGGAAATTACTTTTAATTTCACTAATTGGTAGTGATTGATTGCAGTCAGTGAAATGAACCTTATTTGTTTATGTGTATATCCTTCAAAATGAAGATAGTTATTAGCACTTTCTACATAAATTACATTCAAATTTTATATGTAATAACTTCTTATACATTCCTCATGAGAAGTAAATTGCTGTACGATTCACGGATATAGAAAGATTTAAATTATTCAACTATTTTATGTTCACAAGAAAAGTTTCTCATATACGGTAGTTTCAACTTAATTAGCGACTTATATTTTTCAATTTCAGTCAATAGTGATAATATAAAACAATACTAATTTATTCAGTTCTAAGAACTATTATATCTTATTTTCATGTGATAATTTAAATTCAATGAAGAAAATGAGGTCTACATTTTATTCACATAACCACTGCATGATTTGATAATATTAAAACATATCAACAATTATTAACATTAAATAAACATTTCGTCTAGCTATAGATTTAAATTAATTATGCATCGTACAGAGATTTGATCCCCCAAAAGTTTAAATAAATGTTCGAACTGTTCCGAATCATAACTTATTGACGAAAGTTATGGAAAATTTGTCTGAACTCTATTGGAAAGTTTCTGACACTATAATACGTATATTGACAGTCTGTTTGTTATATTATTTCATTTGGAAATTTTGATCCCTTTCATATGTGAACTGATTTTATTTGAATTTTCAATATTGAATAAATATTAAACGTTAGAAACAGATGCTAGAAACAGGATTATTTTCATTCACCTTTCGTATAGATTTTTAATTCGTCTGAATATCCTTTTTAGATATAAAGTAATGAAAAACTTTAAAAACTGCTGCTATCATTTTGTATACTTTTCAGACAAAATATCTGAAATTACAATAGCATGGAATAGTGAAATATTTAATCAATTTGAAGAGTAATAATTCTCATATTTGTAATAATTCTCATTTTTTTAATGTGTTGTCATGGATAACAACTTAATTTTCCTAATGAATTTTTTTATCTAAATGAAACTATATTATAATAATTCATCAATGGAATATAAGAATCTTTGCGAACATTTGCTAGTAAATACATTTTAACCCTAATGAGTTTGACTGTCAAAATCAACGGGAGAGTTTGACTACGTGTCAAAATAACACGTCTTATTTATAAACCTACGGTTCTGTAATTTTTACAAGTTGTTAATATGTATATACTAAACTAATGTGTGTCAAATTTCAAGTAAGAATATTGAACATATAAGGAGAAATAAATACATCAGTATTTAGGACATTGTCAACTGAGAGACCAGAGCTCGGGCATGTATCTGTAATTGATGAAAACGTGGATAAATTCATGCGCAATGGCTAACCACACTATAATTCTTGGTTGCCACACGTCACCAAAGTACAATTATTAATTTCATTATTTACGTTATTTACGCTGATTTACGTCGATACGTAAATATCTTTTGACTTTTAAATACAAATATATATATAGTATTTATGTATGAACAAAGTCATGAAAGGCCAGTGAATTTAAAGGAATGACATGGAAGATATTAAATAATTTTAAAATGACGTGCCTAGAAAACACACGTCAAACTCATTAATGAGTTAAGTTTATTTATACTTAAAAAGAATAACCATTTCCTTACTGCAATCCATATCTCAAATAGTCTCCGTTTATCCCTGCATTTGTCTGACCAAGTCTATAAAATATCGCACCAATTCTCTACATCCGTAGAAAATGGCACACTCTGAAACTTTTATGAGATGATGCAGTAAAATAACATATGTAGTGAATTAGTTACGATATCGTGGGATGGAATATCCCAACTATATTTTAGTGTTAATACCATACTGCATGGCATGATTAAATATCACTATTAATCATATTAATACTAATAAAATGTCTGATAGTATACGTATAGATACATACATATACAAGGTGAAATTAAATACATTAGAAAAGTAAACCTCCATAACTACAACAATTTTATTTTCACGATAAAAAGCAATCATATCACTATACAACGGAGAAGTTGAAGTTGCATAAGTACTATTGAGTTTTTGATATAGAGATCCCTCTGCCTTCAAACATTCTTGTTTTTTCTTAAGCATGACTTGCTTTGCAGCGCACAGAGTGGCAACATTAATCTCATGAATATCTTGGTATTCAGTTCTTATTTTGGTCTTCATATTTTGCAATGAAGTGAAGCTGCTGCAATATACTCTGTTCTTTAAATTTGCCTCATGGAAAAAGTCTGTAGCTGTAAGATATGGAGAACATGCGGGCTAGTCTTTGTCCAAAAAAGTTCTTAACCGATTGGTTTCAAGATTTTCATATCTTACAGCTCCAAACTTTTTACTCGAGGGGAATTTAAAGAAGAGAGTATACCGCAACAGCCCCACTCCAATGCAAGATTTGAAAACCAAAATAAGATCATAATACTTAGAAATTTTAGAGATTAATGTTGTCACTCTCAGCGCTGCAATACAGGTCATGCTAAAGATAATACAAGAATGTTTGGAGGCAGAGAGAGAGAGCCCATCGTAGGAGCTCTATATTGAAAACTGAAGCGTACTTATAAAGTTTCAACTCATAATAATGTGTTTGTTTTTACGTGACAATAAATTTATTGAAGTTACAGAGTTTTACTTTTCTCCCGTATTTAATTTCCACCCTGTATAGTGTATACACTACGTGCCACACTTTTGTGCAGATCACAAATTTTGGGATAAAATGAGTAAAAATCAATGAAATAAAATGAAATTTGCAGTTAATATGGAAACCCTCACTAGGAGGTTATGTATAAAATTTGAAGGTAATCCGTTGTTTATTAACCGAGTATGATCAATTTTTACATTATTTAACCGTGCTACACTCTTGTGTTTGTTGTCCTCACATTTTTAAATATCGAAAATGAGTCGCCGCCCGTGTCTTTCTGACTCTGAAAAGAGTAAGATAGTATCCATGCTGGCTGAGGGACATAATGCAAAGTCTATTTCCATTGAAATCGGTCGTGACCCACGTACAGTGAAGAAATTTATTGATGATCCCATGAGGAAGGTCACTCGTAAGGATAAGGGTAAATGGAAAGTAGCAACCAGGCGGAACTTGTCCAGGATCAAGAGGGAACTCAAGAGGAACTCCACTGCCACAAGTGGGGAAATTTTCAAGAGTGCAGGTATGGAGGAAGTCCCCAAAACCACTCGTTGCAGGATCTTGAGAAGTATGGCTTCTCATGTTTCACCCGTTATCAGGCCTCCTTTGAAGGAGTCACACAAGAAAGCAAGAGTTTCTTGAGCTGAGAAGTATCTCAAGACAGACTTCCAGACTGTGCTCTTCACTGATGAGATGCGAGCGACTCTTGACGGCCCTGACGGTATGGCAAAGTCATGGACTGCCCATGGCTCTTCTCGTCCTCAGAGGATTCGTCGTCAACAAGGAGGAGGAGGTGTTATGATGTGGGCTGGAATACTTGGAGACAGATTGGTTGGACCCTTCCGTGTACCAGAGGGCGTTAAAATCACGTCAGCTAATTATATTAGCTTTTTGAAGAACAATTTTGTTCCGTGGCTGAAGAGGCAACCAGCTGCACTCAAGAAAAAGATCATTTTCATGCATGATAACGCCCCGTCCCATGCAGTTACAGCCACCCGCAGTTACCTGGAAACTCTTTAAGTTCTCGGATGATAAATTTATGGTCTGGCCCAGCCTCTCACCGGATTTAAATCCAATTGAAAGCCTCTGGTCCATATTAAAACAAAAGTTGTATGCGGGAGGACGTCAATTCACAAACAAGGAGGACCTCTGGAGGGAAATAATATTGAGAAAATCTGTGAGAAGATAACACCAGATACTATAAATAAGTTGACTAGCTCCATGGATAGACGTCTTTTGAGGGTCGTTAACAAGAGGGGAGGTTTTACTGGGTATTAATAATTAAAATGCAGTTTTTGTTATAATTTCATTAATTTTGTATTTTCGAAGTAATTAAATTTGCACTCTTGTAGCTCCTGCATATAAATAACACTTTTTGATTAAAAATAAAATTGTTTTTGAACGTTATATAAGCACTTTTATCCTCCTGCACAAGAGCGTGGTACTCTGAAATTATACCTTTTTAGGAAAAATCCTTGTCAATTCACCAATAAGTATCACAGGCATTTGAAATTTCTTGGCATGTTACATCTGTATTGGACAAGTGTCTACTGAAAATTTCAATGGATTTGGATGAGTTATACTCATTTTACAGCAAAATGTGTGATCTGCACAAAAGTGTGGCACGTAGTGTATATACAGTTTTTCTTCTTCAATATAATGGGCAAAAAGCTATAAGTTAGGTCAGGTATTACTTAGTATTTTGCTACTGCATGATGTATGGCAAATTGCATACATCATAATTCATGAGTTCGTTGCGGTATTTATTTTGTCTTCAATTCTATCAGCAATTTTATCTAGGTATATCAGAAGTTGAACATCTTTCTATTAAACCGTATCCATACATTATTAGTTAAATTTATGTTCTATTCCGATGAATCATGTTTATTTCAAATAATATGCTCATGACAATATAATACTATGTTTTTACTGCAAATGAGAGTTTTTGTCGTTAAAATATATTTTGATTTCCCAAACAGAATTTTTACACTACTTCGAGTATTTGGATTTGAATATTTACAGAAATACTAGATTATGTTACTTTCCTCCATTTTTTGTCAGTATATAGGGTCGGACGGGGTATAACTGCGCACAATCCCACAAACTCTGTATTTACTCATAAACAAAATGTGGTAGAAAAACTCATTTTTTCATGATGAAATGGTGTGAATAAGAATGGTTCTCAACCAGTTTCAAAATAATACCTAAATAAATGAAATACTTATTGACAATTTTTCGTGCGCAACTTTTAATTAGGGGTATCCCTGCGCACATGAAGGGGTATTACTGTGTATTGCATAAATATAACATTTATCTGTCCCACATAAATCCCTCCTCTCCCAATTTTAATACCCCTCCTCCCTCTTATCTAAACCTCCGTTTTTACCATCTGAATATCACTCTTCTCCCATCTAAATTGCCCTTTCCTCTCATCGAAATGTCCCTCTCTTCCCATTTAAACTCCCCCTTCCCTCATCTAAATCCCCCAGTCCACATCAAAATGTCTGTGTTTCCCTCTCTAATTGCCCTCTCCCCAATCTAATTGTCCCTTACCATATAAACACATATTTAATGAATCTACAACAAATTTAACACTAAAATTTGACGTAATTAGTTAATTATTTATATAAAGTAATATAATTCGATCGTAGGTTTATCGTTAATCAATATTTAATTCAAAAACCTCTCATCCCCAACCTATAAATACCCCCTCTCACTATCTTAGCACTCCCCACATCAAGTAATAGTATAGTAAGTTTAGTAAGTTTAGTATAGTAAGTTTATTGTTAATCAATTTTATAATTAAATAACACCTCATTCAATATCTATGCCATTAGTAAGAGCTAAAAACTCATCATTTTTATTTTTATTCACATACAAATATGGTTATTAATGATGCGCAGTGATACCCATCTACCTCTGAATTATCTGGGGTAGGTACTAGTTGCAAATTTGACATAATGTAACTGTTTATGTTTGTGCTAACATAGTAAAACAATTTGAATCTATAAATCTCGGTTCTAGAGTTATTGGAGAGTATGCGGGAATTAAAATTCACCAATGCAAACTTTTTTCAGATCATTTTGAGAGCTCCACATGCATCGCAACTTAGCTGTAGAAATATTCATAGGATAATGGGTTCATCTGGATGTTTATAAGAGAAAATAGGATGCTTGAAATGATGGTTCAACCAGATTTAGGCTAAAACAAGTGGTTTTAAAACTATAAGAGGTGCGGAGTTATACCCTCATAAAAATGGTATGCGTAGTGATACCCCATCCGACCCTAACCACTTCACTACTAGAAGGAAGTTGGTTATCTCCTAACAAACGCAGATGTCAGCATTAATCAAGTGACAAATTAACGCAAACTGATGCTGTTTCTAATGAAGATGAATTAGCTTGACAACGACAGTGTAACAGATGATGAGAGTGAGCGGTAGGAGATTGCATTATTTATTCAGAAAAGAATTTTAAACTTCCGAATGAGCTCAGAAATTTTTAACTCCCACAGAACATTCTGATAAAAATATATTGTTGATATTCATCTTTCAATAGGCAATCGATGTAAAAATATCCTTTATATCTACGACAATATAATATTGATGCGTCGAATACGCATCATTATTTATCATTATTTAAATGTGAAATCATTATTTATCGTGAAATTTAAACATTTTTAGTTTATGCTTTATTGTCTGTTATCCTTACTAACAATAATGATCAGAATATTTGAAAACATATGAATATGATAATAAAAATGTTATCGAAATACTGGAACATGCTTAATTCCAAGGAATGAATAAATGTTTAGTTATGTCCATTGTATAGGTATTCGCTTTTCTGAAGTAGAATTATTGATGCAAATCTAATATTCAGAATATCTCCCACAGAGAAAGGATTTACTTCCGTGATGAATATTTATAGGGATGTGATGTTAGGAATTTATAGAGGAAACAATATATAAAGTAGTTTCATACATTTATACATCTACAGATAACATTTAGTTTACTAATAACACTTAGTTTCAGAATGAAGATTGATTTTATAGATCTTGCAGATCGAAAATCTATCATTTAAGAAATCACACAATTTAGTCTGGAAATTATCAGTATTTTAATTTTAAATACTGTGTGAATATATTATACACAACAGAATGATTTTTTATTTATTTATTTGAGCTTACAAAATATATACAGAGTAAAACGAAAAAATACACAATTCAAACAAATATAAAAATTAAATGCAGCTAAGGTTCCGTGAAAGTTAAAACTTGTGAAACCAAATTAAAAATCTACAAACAATAAAAAACTAAGAACTATATTTACTAAAACAATATTCTTTAAAAAGCTCCTTAAATTTAAAATCTGACATTGGTTCTGTTAAAATAGAAGGAAGTTTATTGTACAATTCTATGGATCTAAAAATAGTAAAATTTCGCTCCAATTCTGTTTGAATTGGAGGAAGATAAAACCTATTTGTTCTAGTATTATACTCGTGAGAAGGGATGAAGTTAGTAAAATATTTATTTAAAAGATGAGGCTCGTCATTTATTGCTCTACGTAAAAATTTCATTAAAAAGTAGTCTGCAGCATCGTCAAATTTTAAAAGTTTCAGATTCATATACATTTCATTTAAAACCATAGTAGGGATATTATTTTTATCCCTTCTCACGTTTAAAATTGTTCTTAAAATATTATTGATTAAAACTCTCAGTGGTTGCAGATGAATATTAAAAGTTTTGCTAAAAATGATTATTGATTGGGTAAAAACAGAATATGCTAGTGAATAGTAAATTGAAATTAGACTTTTTTATTAAAATATTGCCTAGCGGCATACAGAACACCCTGCACTTCACTATTGATATTCGTGTTGAGGTTGAAGTTATTGTGCATTTTAAATATTGTACATATATTATATTATACAAAACATTATTAAATACATATTATGTTTTCGATATAAATGTTTGCATTATAACATAGTTGAATTAGTGGTAGAGTACGATATTTATCTTGCCAGAAATTACAAAATACATATCTGATCAAATTACATCTGAATTAATAAATAATTCTATAATATCTAGATTATTAACTAATTATATGATGAATTGAAAACACGGTGATATTGATAATACAAACTGGTTGGATGCAGAATTTAGATTATCTACTCAGAGATTTATTTTTAAAACATACAGAACATTTAAATAACCTTCAAACGATATCTTACCAATCTAACTAAACCTGACCAAATTATCGTCGGAAAATATTTAGATTACAGCATAATATATAATTTAAAAAGTTTTATTCGTCAAACACCAGCATGATAGTCCTATCTGAGAGTTTCTTTAAATGCCACCCATACACAGCACCTGAAAGAGATCAGACACCGTGAAATTAGTCAGCAGAGAGCTGACGAGAGATATCTCAGGGAAGGATTTGGGAGACCTGTGAATTTAAACTGAAAGGATATCTAACAATTCCGGAAAAAAATATTAGGAAAACCCAAAAGTAGCAAACTGTTGATTGGATTGGATAAGTAAGACAATAATTTATGAAATAATTAAAATTAAAATATATAATATAAAAGTAAATAGTAAAAGTTTAATATTAAAATAGAAATGAAACGTAGGTGAAAATTTGTATCAGTTATAACAAAATTGTGTGGAATAATAGGTAATTTAGGAGAGGTTCTATTTGTCTCCTGCTTATCAAAAGCAATGTTGATTACCGCAGAAGGAGAAGAGAAAGTAGGATCAACGGATGAAGTAACCTACCACAATGCTCTTGGATGGGTGAAAAGATTCTATGTGAGTACAGAATTTACTAAAAAAATATGTGACGAAATTTAGACACATGTACGATTGTACATGTAGCTCGTAACTGAAGTACTTTAAACCTAGCGTTATTATTCTAATCCGCCAGTATTGTAAACAAAAATAAAAATACGCTAAAATATAACACAGGTTTGGGCCCAAGGCTCTACTTCCCTTTCACTCCCATTCACAACAGACAACTTAACCATATAAAATCACTGGAATCTGTAGAGTGATAAAACTTCTGATTTATATTTGCGTACTGTGCATACGATTATCATAGGTGCATTTGCAGATAAAATTAATCAATAGTTGGCTACCAACAAGAAGGCAAATTGAATAAGAAAATTATTAATGTGTTAAATTGTACATCCCATGAATAATTGTACATCCAATGAACCAGATAATGCCTTTTAAATTCATTATCTTGGATTATTTTATATCGTGTGTTTTTTTGTCATTTTCTATTTAAAATAGCCTAATGAATGGCATCTATTATAAATAGCATTCAGTTCAAAAATTTTTGATAATATAATAACAATCTAGCTGTATAGCTTTGATTGTTAATGATAACTTATTATTTTAATGATGAAAGAAATACTTCTTATCACAGGGTGGCCCAGCAAGGTGTGGGCTAAAATTTATATTAAATTTACAAGCTTTCCCGACTACTGAATAACCAGTATCTTTTTACAGATTCAATGTTTTTTCGACCAAGATTACTAATAATCTAATAATATTGCATAAAACTGATGTAGTAAACTGATAATGATATTATCGGAACGCATTGCTGAAAGGAACTGTCAGCCTTTTTTGGGGGGGGAGATGAAAGGAACATGTGGTAGATTAGCTCAGAGAGACTAGTAGCTGCTTACCAAACGTCAGGAGAGGTCTTCAAGAACGAACAACTCATTAAGGAACATCAGAGAAAAAATTGAGATGAAATCCTAAAAAAAAACTTGAGAACTTGCTAAACAGCCATATGTTAGCCAGTCAACCATCTAGAGAGTGATGGAGAAGGGTCTTTACCAAGGACGAATTTACATAGCGACAAATTTTCTATGTAGTGATGGAGAGGAAAATAATCAAAATGATCGAGGATGCTTCTGAGAGAGCTTATTGACGGCTCGCAGCCACAAGTTCTCTGGACAGACGAGAATGTTTTCTCTGTGAAAAGCCATTCACAACAACCATAATGATCGGATTTAGATTAAATCCAAAGATTCAGTGCCTGTTGAATATTGAACTTTATTAAGGAGACAAAATCCGCTTCAATAATGGTCTGGGCAGGGGTGAACTCCATGGGTTTCAAAACCCCTTTGATTTTCAAATTAACCAACATGTGTTTTTGAAGATGTTAAAGGTTAGAGTTGTTCCTTTGATGATGTGGGTCACTCCAAATGAAAGAATTAGGCTTCAACAATATGGAATAACCTCTCACACAGCTTGTTCCAGTACTGGTGAAAATTCATTCCAAGCTATTTTGGCTAAATGAGTTTTTCCCCGTATTTGAATCCGATGAGTTTTGGGACATGGGCAATGTTGGAACTGACAATATGCGCTTTTTCTTATTCCAGTCTGGTTGCTCTAAAACAATAATTGAGCTATAAGTGCCACATGTTTTCAGTTGATCCCTCGTCTTCCGCGGATTATTGAAGAGAGAGGGCGATATGTAGAATAACTATGGTATAATATTTTCAAAATGCTGTTCTATTTCATTTGATTTCAGAGTTTCTTTAATTGACCGTCATATAATTGAATAACCTTAAATTTTATTTGTCAACAAATGGCTGAGACACTCTGTAATAACAATCGTAAAGTAACTACATTTCCAAGCAATTTATCCAATAACTGCAGTTAAGTTCCTAGGAAATGTTCTTCCGGAACATTAAATCCTGTTTGTTATTCACTGCACGAAGAGCAAATGTTCGAAATGACAAAGAGGGAATTTAAGGGAGATGTTGTTTGTTAGCTCTCAGAGAATTGAAATGTAAAAAATTAGCTATACTGTTAAAGGCAAAACATAATTAATAATAGCCCAAAAAATAGTAAATGAATTGTCAGCTATTTGAGTAACTATATTACTAAGATTATCGTGATATGGTGATATAATAATATTTTAAGAATATATACATAGTTTATGCAGGATACAAAATATTTCCTTCCTTCCTTATTTCAGAAACACTCTATATACTGTATATACGTTAGATTTACTGTTCTGATTTGAATTGAATGTTTCTTGAACAAAAATTTCTATGAAAAAAAAAGTTTGTAACGGATTCGATTGATTTTTCAATTCAAGAACAACATCATTCAAATGAGTCTATAATTCAATGAAAGATATTTTGAAACTCCATATTCATGATATTCAGTTCAGTGCAATATTGATAAACATTTATAATTTCTAAATATCGGTTTGTAAAACACAATCTCAATCTTCAAAATTAACTGAATAATGAGGTAATTAATGAAACTCAGAAAAACAAAGCGAAAAATTGACCGCCGTAATAAATCAGGTTTGAATAATTATTGGAGATAATATTGTATTTATTTAGAAATAATTTGCTCTGGTACTTCACTACCATCTGCTAAGAATGTCTTTAATATTGAATTAAAATCACTCATATAGATATTAATGAGCTATTGATTTTAGTGAGAGGCTGTCTGTATTGTAAGAAAAATCATAGGTAGTAATGATGGAGCTCTAAGTAGTTGCCTAATGTGAAATAAAGTGCTGTAAAGGTTTGGTAGTAGAAATTGGAATTACCTAACTAGCTATGAAGTTCTCAGCAGTGCCTTCCATAACTGTGATAAAAGTTAGCATTGCATATACATATGTAAGGAGATAGAGATAAGTACATGCTCAGAAAATAACAAGGCTATATAATTTATCCATTTTTAGAAAAACGTTAATGGAGGAAAAGTTAGGAAGAACGTATTAATTCGAAACTACGTGTGTAGTTACAATTTAAATGAAAAATCAAAAAGGGCTACTTTCACACAATATAACAAACTCTTGCGATTATTTGACTGCAAAAATTTGGACAACGATTGGAATAATGAAACACCCAATATTTATTATCGTTCTATATTGCGATATATCTGTAATTGCGAATTGCAAATGAGTCTCTCCATTTCTAATCACGAGAAAATGTTTTCTAATTTCGATTCGAATCAAATATGGTTTTCTAATTATCAGATCGGTGGTCATGTTAGAATTGATCAGTAATCAAGTTAGCTCAAAATTGATTGAGGAGATAGATGTTCAAATTTCGACTAAATTTCAATTGGTATATGATTAATTATTTTCATCTTGTAAAATATGAGAAAAGTTCGTATTTTCAGATAAATAATGCTAATATCCATCGATTGTTTAATAATTAGTCTTATTTGAGTTGAGTATCTGTTATCTGTTTTTACCATAAATTTCATATCCTCTATCGCAAAAGACAATTTCCGGCAGCGGTATGTCTGTGAAGTAAAATTTTTATAGATCATTATTTTAATGTTCAGTTTTACATTTTGATCAGATTTACTATTTATTTGTAATCTTGTAGTCAAAAATTAATGATAATCTTGTTATTTGCATTACTGAAAAGTATACAACCAAATGGTTATATATTTGGTGGGAAGATTGGTCATATTGCAAGAACAATTTGTTTTAATCTTGAGAGCAATTGGGTGAAATGTCATGGTTATTCATAACTCAAAAATTAAACAACCAAATTGCCAAAAAATTTAGCGGGACGATTCGTCGTTAACCAGGAACACTTTAATAGATTATTGTTGGAGTCATCGGGATGAAGCCTGGAAGGTCAAAAATATCAAAATCAATTGAAGTGGCGGCGAAGATATGCATTTTATGAGTGCCAGTTCTAGTTTTAAATTTCGTATGCATCAAATAACTTAATGTTTTGAGTTACATGTAACATAATATAATGTGTGTTCCGCTTAATTGCCCGTCTTTAGGGTCTTTCAAGATTCGTTGAAACTCGAGATTGTGCAATTGGCACGTAAAGGGTATGGAGTAGGGCTAACGCGAATGGAGGAGATAACGAATTTATACTTTTAATTGGCTCATTTACTCAAATTATATTATTTAGTTATTTATATATAATAACTTGGATATTGAAAGATATAAGTTGCCACTTCAGAATTCATTAATATCATGTTTATTTGTTTTTCAATACTCTCGTTTGTAGGCAAAATAAGAAAGTATTAAACATAAATTTTTAATATACATATGAACTGCGTCCATCGCTTTATTGCAGATCACTATTTTGTGATTAATTTTAATAATATTGATCGTACAGTAGTGAAACTTTGGTCACTGGAAGATTGCTTCTATGTTAGTATCTTGCTGAAATATTTTTTGAATCCATGAGAAAATTGGAAAGTTATGAATGTTTATGTATTTTGAAGGCATTTTAACTGTCCATCGTTTTATTGCAGCTCTGTGAAAAGGCCAAAAAATGAGCGATTAACTTCTATCGAGAGGGTAAAAATTGTAACAGGTCATGTAGAAGGTAGTACTCTTCTAAATTTAGCTTTATAACTTGGAAGGGTTAAGAGAACAATAGTTTCTTTTGTGGAAAATCCCGACGCAAACCGAAGGAGAGATGAGGGTACGAGAAAAAGAATTTCCCCTCGAAATATACGAAAAATACGCAGGCAGGTCATAAGGCAGCTAAATGGTACTAGTGCCTCCATTTTTGACAAGGCTGTCATTGGTCTTACGTCAAAACAGTCCTGATGTAATGTCTTAAATGAAACGGTCAGAAATGCTCCAGAAAAAAAAGACCAGAAAACAAGGCAATCAAGTCGTGAGAGTCTCTCACTTGATGCCCAGAGATATGAGGAAAGAAGATGTAACCCTTCAAGCATGAGATTGTGCGAAGTAATGCAAGAAAATCATCTTTTGCCAACGAGATAATTGCAAACAAATAGGCCAAGAGAACAAGTACTCAATAAAAGAGCCAATGTAGGAATGGATTGTTAGGTTTACACCCTCTGGTACTTGGAAAGGGCCAATTAACGTTTCATCAATGATGCCCGCTTAAAACATTAAACCAGTGTGGATAAACAGCTCCAGTAGGGTCCAATTTTAACCCATCCATCCAGACAATCATGTGCGGCTCTTTCCTCATCTGTTAAAAGAACAAGCAGGAAGTTTGTTTTCATGTAATTCTGTGTACATCTAATGCCTTTTTCCTTTTGGGTCTTGTCCATAGGAGGCCTGGAATTGGGCTCCACGTTCCATGTCGTCTCATTTAAGACACTGTTTAGACGAATAACCATTGATTGCCTTGTCAAAAATGGAGGCACTAGTGTTATTTAGCTGCCTTATGACCTGCCTGCGTATTTTTCGCATATTTCGAGGGGAAATTCTTTTTCACGTACCCTCATCTCTCCTTGGGTTTGCGTCGGGATTTTCCACAAAAGAAACTTTTTTTTTCTTAACCCTTCCAAGCCATAAAGCTAAATTTAGAAGAGTCCTCCCTACTGCAGGAACTGTTTCAATTTTTACCCTCTCGGTAGAAGTTAATCGCCCATTTTTTGGCCTTTTCACAGAGCTGCAATAAAGCGATGGACAGTTAAAATGCCTTCAAAATACATAAACGTTCATAACTTTCAGCAAGATACTAACATAGAAGCAATCTTCCAGTGACCAAAGTTTCACTACTGTTCGATCAATATTATCAAAAACATTCACAAAATAGTGATCGGCAATAAAGCGATGGACTCAGTTTAGGTGTAATTAAGCTTGATTTAGTTATATAACTAAGGATAACATGGACGCTAATTCGCGCATAAGAATACATGCGTACTATCGGGATTACAGCTCAATATTCAGTATAAAAACGTACAGCACACTCTTAACATTGCGCAAAGTCGGTAAATTACGCAGAACAGATAAACTTAAAATATTTATTAATTTAGCTATTGAAAGTGGAATACTGAAACTAATTAAAAAATTGTCTGGGAGAAAAAGAAAAGACACAACTATATTTATTCAAAGGAGTTAAACATTTAATTCAATTATTTCTTCTTATATCCAGTTCCTAATTATCAAAATCATTCACTAAACAGCGAATATTCTCATTAGCTAAGTTATAATGTAGATTTACTATATAGGTCAACTGTATTGAAAATATTACTGAGATACGGTGTGTGTAGTTAGTTTCACTTTAAAAAGTGTTTAGGAAAGCCTCTACCTTTACAACCAACACCAAAACTAATTTAAAATGCTTTGTCTTAATATGGCAATTAAAATATGTTTGGTTAGAGTTAGGTTCAACTTTATTGCGGAAGAATTATTTTATTATTACTACATTAGTTTGCTGGAGTTTAGCTCGTAGCTTTTATTGTCATTGTATCTGTGTAAATTAAAGAAGTTTGGATGTGTTCTGTCAGAAGTTTTGCCAAGACGAATAGCTGAGAAAATAAATGCATTACAGAATTTACAAAATTAAATACAGTATAATAGAACAAATTCTAAATTAATGTATTTGAAATACACATTTATTAGTTAAACATTATTCGAAATAAATATGAAATCCCTTATTCAAAACTTGGAATTTTCCTTCCTGGTTATTTACTTTCTCTAATAAACGGAACAATTAATAACTCTAAGAAGTCAATATAGAAGAGTACAAATACGGAAGAAATAATAAATATAATCTGTCCAAACTATGATTACTATATAGGTATGCAAAACTATTTTAATATTTATTCCATTTGAAACACTGACTCAGAATTAAATATTGCTCTCATTAAATTATTTCGGTTTAATACAGGGTGCCCCAAAAAAAACGAAACAAAGATTTAAATTAGTATATTTCAATAATTCTTGAAGATAAATGTTTCTTTCCGATATCATTTTGTTTGTTTTAACCTTCTCCATCCGAAGTTAAATTTTCATAAAATTTTATTCATTTAAGTGAATGTTTTACGATTTTATTGATGGATGATGAAAATGGCTCTGCGCAAATGAAGATTGACAACGGAGAAAGTTCAAAAACACTAAAATATCTTTATTGGACAACAACTGAATTAATTTATATCCAAGTATTTAATGCTTTCACATAATTTTTCCACTGATAAACTATGAACAATAAAGAGGAAATGTGATTGAAATCAAAAAGGAAGGCACAACCTGAAATGTAAACAAGATTCGAACAGGTCACAAGAAGGCAGTATGGTTTAAAAACAGTAAACTTCTTGAAACAGTTTTTGTACTCCTTTGAATTTCGCCAACTGGTTCTTACAAAGAGATGCTCGTTTTGTGGAAGATACAGTCATAAGGGATGAAACTGTATTCTACATGAACGAGAAGTAAATATTCATGATATTCGGCTATATACTGCACAGAATAACAGTCCTTATTTTTATTTCGACTGACTTTATCATTGTGGAGATTAGAATCATCACTCTGACTTTCATTTTGTACGGATTCCATTGTAAGTCTAGTTTGGAAATTCAATCGACTGATGATTTCAAGATATCTTAATCCGTCATCTCTGATAACAAAAACATTTGGATTTTCTAAATGTAGTTGCTGAATAATATTAATATTATCGACAGATCGTACCATTCTCATACGACCTGAGCGACCCTTGTTAAAATTAAAATTTGTGCTTTCCTCTTTCCACTCAATAACATTTATTCAGATTGTCAATATTTTTTGAGAGGAATAGTTAGTTATTTTAATGATTTCAAAACCTGGGAATAGATCCGTTTTATCAATTGGGTTGGTGTCTAATAAGAATTTTTTTGATGTTTGACCTTACTTCATTGTCCGTCTTCTAACCATTTACGCAAAGCCATTTTCACCTCGTATCAATAAAACGTTATAACATTCAAAAAGAGAGAGAGAGAAGTTCAACATACAAAATGGTACCAGAAGGAAACCTAAGAAAACTAATTGCTTATTGAAAAATACTTATTTAAATTTGAGTTCAGTTTTTGAGACACCCTGTATAAAAACATTCTATATAGGAAACCATGCATATATTATCGCCTTAGTAGGTACGAACCGTATAGGTTAAAATTGTAGACTACTCTGATTATAATGAACTGTTTATTAAGGTCGGCCATTTTAGGGGGTAGTGGACCAATTTTTTCCAATTTTAAATATGGGGTGTTTGCAAAAGTTGGGTATGTGTATAAAATTGACGTGTGAAAAATATTAGAACAGTTGGTCTAGTTTAAGAGGTCCCACAGAGGAAGTGAAATTTAGAAATACATATTTTTATCATATATTTCATATTTTTTCTAAAAGTTTCTAATAAATACGATCGATTTCATAAATGGGGATATCATATGAGTTACACTAATACACATGTTAATTTCTCGATTATGTGCAAAGTTTCATATCGCACAAAGTTAGATAAGAGGTCCCACAACTTGATTTTATGAATAAATTCGGTTATTTAACATAGAAAATGTACTTATTTTTACAAATTATCTAGTTTGAGCTGCTTTAATTATATTGGGAACGTAATATCGATATTAATATAATATATTATTCATGATATATAAAATAGATTTGGAACCTTACTTATATTCACTTCTCTCAGAAGATCGTTTCAGCTCTTTCAAATCTGGTGGTACAAATGTTGTACCACACTGATGGTTACAATTAATACATGGTGATACAGAAGGTATACCACCCTAAAAAATGCTTTGATGTTTGGTGGTACATATTCCATTCCACAATAAAGGTTATGGTTAATGCTCGGTGGTACAGAAATTGTACTACCTTTATAAATTTAGTCGGTGTGCTGCTCGGCATTTTGAGCCACCAACATAAATACTTAGGTATAGTCATGATTCTTTGAGCACATTGGACATTCATTTCCCTGAAAGGTATAAACATGTTCAGAACATAACAACCAGTAAATTATTATTTTTAAAAATCACAGTTGTAGAGTATGAACCTTTAAAGAATAGTAAAGTACGGATTAACAAAAGTCATTGAATAATTTATACAATATAAATATATAATTATACAATTATATCGTCAAATACAAAATATTGGAAACTTTAATGGCTTTTGGGGGGCTCTTATTCATACTTAAATGACCTGGAATTTAATTTTATCCAGTATTTTATATACCCATTCACAACTTTTTATTATACCCCCGCATGTGAGATCCAGAATTTTGGATTTTCGGCCCACCCTATTGTTTATAATATCATCTATATCAAACAAAAGACTATACCAATTTCTTATATACAATATACATATGGATGCGACGACGGTCATCCATTCACAATGCTTATATCTTCAATATTTGTTTTAAAATGAAATACTCTCATCATCTATAACGAAAAGAGAAGCGTAATAATATATTATATACTATCATTAATAAATTAGTTCAATATAGTTCATTAATCACTCGATAAAGTCTTACGATATTTTAGTATATTTATTAACTTAATGAATTTATGTGAATCTATATGATAAAATACGCTACATCTGTCTGTCTGTCTGTCTGTCTGTCTGTTACTTGGAGCAATATTACTCAGAAACGGTTAAACTACAGACTTGAAAATTTAAAACTTTTTATAAAGTTGTGTCGAATTTAACGTGTTAAAAGGATTTTTCGAAATTCAAACGTGTTTTCGAATTATTAACGCTTGATTTATAATGGGATACAAAGGAATCAATTCGACGTACTTTCCAGGGTATTTTCAGAGACTATCCAACACAATGGTCTGAAATTTTCTGGAAACCTCCGGACTGAGGTCCTACAGAACGATATTGATTTGATTTACGAAAATCGAACGGGTTTTTGAATTATTCGAATTTTAAGTTTTAATGTAATACATCGGGATTTAATTCAAATCTGGAAATACATGGTAACATACGAAATAAATGAAAAAAAATTGCATTGATCTAATCGAAAAAATATCTACAATATGTAAAAATGGTCTACAAAAATGATTGGGTTAACCGTTTTTTGAAATTCGAAATACTTTTCTAGATAAGACGAAACTTAGAAAATGAAAAAGAAAATTCTACGCTGATTACCATTTTTTCTCACGAAAATAAATGGCGTATTTTTCACGATTATGAGTATAATGTAATTAATAATTAATTTTCATATTGATTATTGACGGATCAATGTAAATTCATCGCGGGTAAATTCATTGCAGTAAATTAATCGCGGTAAATTCATCGCGTGGTAAATTCATCGCGTGGTAAATTCATCGCGTGGTAAATTCATCGCATGGTAAATTCATTGCATGGTAATTTCATCGCAGTTAAATTCATCGCATATATTAAATCATTGGTGACATATAACAGGAAGGTAGATAATACAAATAATAGAGAGGTGAATAATACATGAATTTTTAAAAAAGACATTGTAACGTTATAAATGATATGGTGCACAGACAATTGGGCAAACCGTTAATATTGAAAATGATAGTCTATCGTTACAACGGCAGAAAAAATATATCTAAATTAATATTAAAAAGATAAATTGTAAGAAATACCTCTTACATAAATAGAAAACCGGGTTCCCATATACCGAGGCAATTATGTTTTGCTGATCATATTTTCAATGAAGTGTAGCATTTACAGTTATGTTGTTGTTCAAACTATGAGTAGCTACCCAAATACGTAATTTGGGAATTAACATAAATTTAAATTAAAGAAAAATATGCATAAAAATAAAATAATAAATTAATGCAATAACCCTCATATTAAATATTTTATAGTAATTGTATGATATAAATTTGAAGATTATATGACATTCTATTACTAAAAATCAAATCATTTGAAATAAACTAACAGCACAGATTTGTTCAAGCAAGTTACGCTAATCCAGCGAAATAAAAAGTAAGGTCGGCGTAATTATTCGCAGAGTTTATTTAAGTTTATCAATTTAATTTTACTATGTACCATGCGATGAATTTACCATGCAATGAATTTACCACGCGATAAATTTACCATACCATGAATTTACCATGCGATGAATTTACCACGCGATGAATTTACCATGCGATGAATTTACGGTGATGAATTTACCGGCGATCAATTTACTGCGATGAATTTACCGGTGAATTTCAAATAAAAATTTGAAATAAATGATATTTGATATTTAGAATATATTTAATTTATTAAACAATAATGACTTTTTTATAATTATTTTAATTAATTTAAATGAATGGAATATCTGCTGTTATATGAGAATTCTATTTTTTCTATTTCAATCATTGAACTGATTGATGTAGGTACATATTTTACTTTTCATAATATGATTATTTGAATAATGTTTCATATTTGTAATTTGTAGTTATTCTTACACCAATCTCATGTATTAAAATATGATGCATACGACAGCATTCTACACAAAGAGATGACGTCACGGGATGAAAAATATCCTTTTACCGGTACCCTTTTTTAGACATGTTATGGAAAATGGGATATGCATATGAACTCGTAAAATAAGTAATGTCCTTAAATAATAATATAATATAGGAATACTAAATATATGCACGTTACCGTGCATTTTGTACGGGTAACCACTAGTTATCAAACTAAAATCCTACATTTTTATTGAAATGCAACCATACTGATGATTCATTCGGTCTTGACATTCTTCGATATTTAATATTTCAACTGCATATTTACTGTTTAAAAGTTGCTGTTCTACAAGCATTTATATTTCAATTGCCTATTTACTGTTTAAATGTTGCTGTTCTATAAGCATTTATATTTCAATTGCCTATTTACTGTTTAAAAGTTGCTGTTCTACAAACATTTATATTTCAATTGCCTATTTACTGTTTGAATGTTGCTGTTCTATAAGCCTTTATATTTCAATTGCCTATTTACTGTTTAAATGTTGCTGTTCTACAAGCATTTATATTTCAATTGCCTATTTTCTGTTTAAATGTTGCTGTTCTATAAGCATTTATATTTCAATTGCCTATTTACTGTTTAAATGTTGCTGTTCTACAAGCATTTATATTTCAATTGCCTATTTACTGTTTAAATGTTGCTGTTCTATAAGCATTTATATTTCAATTGCCTATTTACTGTTTAAAAGTTGCTGTTCTATAAGCATTTATATTTCAATTGCCTATTTACTGTTAAAATGTTGCTGTTCTATAAGCATTTATATTTCAATTGCCTATTTTCTGTTTAAATGTTACTGTTCTACAAGCATTTATATTTCAATTGCCTATTTTCTGTTTAAATGTTGCTGTTCTATAAGCATTTATATTTCAATTGCCTATTTACTGTTTAAATGTTGCTGTTCTATAAGCATTTATATTTCAATTGCCTATTTACTGTTTAAATGTTGCTGTTCTATAAGCATTTATATTTCAATTGCCTATTTACTATTTGAATGTTGCTGTTCTACAAGCATTTATATTTCAATTGCCTATTTTCTGTTTAAATGTTGCTGTTCTATAAGCATTTATATTTCAATTGCCTATTTTCTGTTTAAATGTTGCTGTTCTATAAGCATTTATATTTCAATTGCCTATTTACTGTTTAAATGTTGCTGTTCTATAAGCATTTATATTTCAATTGCCTATTTACTGTTTAAATGTTGCTGTTCTACAAGCATTTATATTTCAATTGCCTCTTTTCTGTTTAAATGTTACTGTTCTACAAGCATTTATATTTCAATTGCCTATTTACTGTTTAAAAGTTGCTGTTCTATGAGTATTTATATTTCAATTGTCTATTTACTGTTTAAATGTTGCTGTTCTATAAGCATTTATATTTCAATTGCCTATTTACTGTTTAAATGTTGCTGTTCTACAAGCATTTATATTTCAATCGCCTATTTTCTGTTTAAATGTTGCTGTTCTACAAGCATTTATATTTCAATTGCCTATTTACTGTTTTAAAGTTGCTGTTCTACAAGCATTTATATTTCAATTGCCTATTTACTGTTTAAATGTTGCTGTTCTATAAGCATTTATATTTCAATTGCCTATTTACTGTTTAAAAGTTGCTGTTCTACAAACATTTATATTTCAATTGCCTATTTACTGTTTGAATGTTGCTGTTCTATAAGCCTTTATATTTCAATTGCCTATTTACTGTTTAAATGTTGCTGTTCTACAAGCATTTATATTTCAATTGCCTATTTTCTGTTTAAATGTTGCTGTTCTATAAGCATTTATATTTCAATTGCCTATTTACTGTTTAAATGTTGCTGTTCTATAAGCATTTATATTTCAATTGCCTATTTTCTGTTTAAATGTTACTGTTCTACAAGCATTTATATTTCAATTGCCTATTTTCTGTTTAAATGTTGCTGTTCTATAAGCATTTATATTTCAATTGCCTATTTACTGTTTAAATGTTGCTGTTCTATAAGCATTTATATTTAAAATTGCCTATTTACTGTTTAAATGTTGCTGTTCTATAAGCATTTATATTTCAATTGCCTATTTACTATTTAAATGTTGCTGTTCAACAAGCATTTATATTTCAATTGCCTATTTTCTGTTTAAATGTTACTGTTCTACAAGCATTTATATTTCAATTGCCTATTTACTGTTTAAAAGTTGCTGTTCTATAAGCATTTATATTTCAATTGCCTATTTACTGTTTAAATGTTGCTGTTCTATAAGCATATATATTTCAATTGCCTATTTACTGTTTAAATGTTGCTGTTCTACAAGCATTTATATTCCAATTGCCTATTTTCTGTTTAAATGTTACTGTTCTACAAGCATTTATATTTCAATTGCCTATTTACTGTTTAAAAGTTGCTGTTCTATAAGTATTTATATTTCAATTGTCTATTTACTGTTTAAATGTTGCTGTTCTATAAGCATTTATATTTCAATTGCCTATTTACTGTTTAAATGTTGCTGTTCTACAAGCATTTATATTTCAATCGCCTATTTTCTGTTTAAATGTTGCTGTTCTACAAGCATTTATATTTCAATTGCCTATTTACTGTTTTAAAGTTGCTGTTCTATAAGCATTTATATTTCAATTGCCTATTTTCTGTTTAAATGTTGCTGTTCTATAAGCATTTATATTTCAATTGCCTATTTACTGTTTAAATATTGCTGTTCAACAAGCATTTATATTTCAATTGCATATTTACTGTTTAAAAGTTGCTGTTCTACAAGCATTTATATTTCAATTGCCTATTTACTGTTTAAATGTTGCTGTTCTATAAGCATTTATATTTCAATTGCCTATTTACTGTTTAAATGTTGCTGTTCTATAAGCATTTATATTTCAATTGCCTATTTACTGTTTAAAAGTTGCTGTTCTACAAACATTTATATTTCAATTGCCTATTTACTGTTTGAATGTTGCTGTTCTATAAGCCTTTATATTTCAATTGCCTATTTACTGTTTAAATGTTGCTGTTCTACAAGCATTTATATTTCAATTGCCTATTTTCTGTTTAAATGTTGCTCTTCCATAAGCATTTATATTTCAATTGCCTATTTACTGTTTAAATGTTGCTGTTCTACAAGCATTTATATTTCAATTGCCTATTTACTGTTTAAAAGTTGCTGTTCTATAAGCATTTATATTTCAATTGCCTATTTACTGTTTAAATGTTGCTGTTCTATAAGCATTTATATTTCAATTGCCTATTTTCTGTTTAAATGTTACTGTTCTACAAGCATTTATATTTCAATTGCCTATTTTCTGTTTAAATGTTGCTGTTCTATAAGCATTTATATTTCAATTGCCTATTTACTGTTTAAATGTTGCTGTTCTATAAGCATTTATATTTCAATTGCCTATTTACTGTTTAAATGTTGCTGTTCTATAAGCATTTATATTTCAATTGCCTATTTACTATTTAAATGTTGCTGTTCTACAAGCATTTATATTTCAATTGCCTATTTTCTGTTTAAATGTTACTGTTCTACAAGCATTTATATTTCAATTGCCTATTTACTGTTTAAAAGTTTCTGTTCTATAAGCATTTATATTTCAATTGCCTATTTACTGTTTAAATGTTGCTGTTCTATAAACATTTATATTTCAATTGCCTATTTTCTGTTTAAATGTTGCTGTTCTATAAGCATTTATATTTCAATTGCCTATTTACTGTTTAAAAGTTGCTGTTCTATAAGCATTTATATTTCAATTGCCTATTTTCTGTTTAAAATTTATTGTTCTATAAGCATTTATATTTCAATTGCCTATTTTCTGTTTAAATGTTGCTGTTCTATAAGCATTTATATTTCAATTCGGGCACATTAATATTTGTTCAAAGACAATAAACATGAATGCATCGCAAGAATGATTCATTGCTTGGGAGAGTAAACTTACAGTCTGCGATATAGTGAAATTTGTTACAATATTTTACAATATTAATTCGCATAATTTTTTTTATAATAAATAGTTTATAAATGGTTTAATAGATATCCATAGTGTGGGATATGTATATTAGTGACTGTTTTTAGCCGTTCTGCTAATAATTTTGATTCTATTAAAATATTATGCAACACAATTTCAAAAGGTGGGCATGTTTAAAAAATTGAAAGTTATTTTTGTTGTCAGCAAAAAGAATTCATTTCAGAATTATTATTACAGGTATAAAGGAAGTTATATCAAACTGAATCGTCTTCTTCTCAGAGAAATTTTCTCTCGAGAATTTGTGACAATTTCGGAAATGAAGAGGAAGAAGAACTAAAGAATGAAGAACGAGAGAGAGATTGTATCCTGAATAAATAAAAAGAAGCGTGGACTAATTTTGTAAATTATTTAACTATTTCATATAACAATCAAATAGAACAATAGCCAGAGACATATACAATTTTTCAATAAGAAAGTAGTGGCGCATAGCATAAAATTTTACTGAAATATTGGACATGAATACCTGTAATTTTAATATATTGTCAATTGTATGATTATTTTCTTGACTCATATCTTCTTCGAGGTCCACTTAACTATCAATGTCTATTCCACAAAATTATTATGAAAATGAAACGATCAACTAAAATATCGGTATAAAGAAAGCACTTATACTGCAGGTGAATTCAAATATCAGCTCTGTAGCCGATGTTAACAAATGATAGTAAATGGAGTGTGAAGTTTCTGACAGAATTGGAGAATCCCAAGCAACACAAGTTTATGGGACCCATGTGGAACTAGGTTGACAAATCGTACTGGTACAGTGTGGTTATTTGCAAAATGGGCCAACATGGTGACAGCATGGGCTGCTATGTTGAAACCATCTTGGCCCAAGATGTTGCCGATATGTTAATCAAGTTTCAGCCATACGCTATATAGTAATCAGGTTGGACCAATAGGACAATTCAATGGGATGGATTCGCAACATTGAACCTACCTTCTCCCAAGGTAACATTCCATGAGAATGGAAAACCACATTATCCCCATGTAATTTCTAGGCTACTTTTCAGTCTGCCATCTCTTGCCCATCTAACTATCTAGAGCCCATGTTGGCACAATGTATTATGGTTGCTTGGGATGTTGATCGAATATCAGTCAGAAAAATATTGACAGTAGCTTTGAAATCATCGAAGGAATCTCTAACCTAACTTTACGAACTTGAAACTTAGTTAATAGTTTCTTAAGCATTCTAAAAAAATAATATGTCAAAGTGGTTGACGAATTGAATACACTTACAAATAGAAATATAATTATATGTTAAGATGATAATGATGACAAAGATTGTGATAATATTTTTTGAATCAAATAAAGAATACATTTCTGGCAAGAGAGTTGGGAATGAAAAGTATTAATATCCCCTTAATGACAATTTGTCGACGAAACGTCTTGTCGACGAAGCGTCTTGTCGATGAAATGTCTGTCGATGAAATGTCTGTCGACTAACCGTCTGTCGACAAAACGTCTGTCAACCAACTGACGTTGCCTCGAGACTTTCAAGGAATGTGTGTAAAATTTTTTACATAGGAACTATAGCAACCATTTATTGATATTCGCACTTCTTACAAATAATTGAAGTATTGAAGCAAAATACAAACAGTGCTTGATTTTAGACATAAGAACTTGATGAATATTAATGACCATTATGGATTATGAAAAATTGAGCTGTGAAATGATTTGTTTGCGATATTCTTCATATTTATGGATACTCCACAAAAACAATGTCAATGTTTGGAAAACTGACCGTACGGGATCATAAAATTTTTTGAAATACCCAATAAATAATTGAAAAATGGAATATTAAGTATTGCATAGCGATAAAAATGTTTAGAATTATTTAACTTGAGTTATCGCCACTTCAAGTCATATAAAATAATTACTATTTAAAGTCACAATTAAACTTTCTGTAAATTTTAAGTATTTGATAAAAAATTGTGTAACCAATAAATATTCTAATTTGATTTTCAGCTAAAATTTAGTAGCTATGTAATTCCATCTCTCCACGCATTATAAAGGCCTTAACTGCAATGCAATTAAACTCCAATAATATATGATAGCTATAATTGGTTCTATCAAACCAATTAATTAATATGTTACAATGTAGGCGAGAATTCGCTACTAACAATAATAACTAATTTGATGCCTAAGATGAAATGAGAGAATAATAACAAACACTAATGATATCAGACTACATTGGGAATATCTTTGGGCTCTGTTTGTATTACATGATTGTTTACTTTCTAGTTGCATAATCAGATTTGTGTTTTATATGTGTATCAAATTAAAAAAAATGTACGGTGCATAATAAAAACTAAAAATTAATTAAGGAAAATAGGATTTAAATTTTCACGCTACAAGAAAACCAAATACAGTTTCAGAATCCTTGGAACATTTCTAAAAATCAATAGAGAGTTTTTTTCAAATTTCTTCCTCGTTTTATTTTTATCGCAGCTCAAAATCGAAAATGTTGGATATTATTTTTTTAATTTAAGTTGGTCACCAAAAAAGCTTATAAAAAAATGGAAAATTAAAAAAACAATCCATATATTTATTCGAAATGTTTCAAGGATACAAAAACTGATTTCGTTTTCATTCTAACAGATGCACTCATACACTTCTTGTCGTTTGAAAAATGTAAAAAAAAATTGAAAAATTGAACAGCTACATTTTTTTCGCGAACTAAAGCCAAAATCGAAAAAGTTACATGAATAAAATGTGTTTTCATTGGAAGGTTACATATACTATACAACATGAAGCCCCACTACCTAAAGACTCTTTCTCAGCACGGTAATAAAGAGAAATATGATAATTTTCACCAAAATCGATGGGTTGACCACCTTAATTTGCTACTGTAATAACAAAGTAAAGCTTCCCTATAGTGTCTGCTGTAACCATTTTATTAATGTGATCAATAATGGGGCCCAATTGCCCTGGGCCCAAATATCTTCGGCTCAGTTTTCGGCCGTTCCAATTGTCGGCACCCATTCAATTGACTTGGGTCCAACTGTCGTTCAAAGAACTAAATTCATACTTCAAGTTATGTATAAATACCCTGCAAACAATTCCACATGGCATACACATGGACAACATGTGGTTGGGTGGTTGTAATGTGGCAATAAGTTTTTAAGATGTATCATCCACATTGAAACAACCTAAACACTAAAATAACAGATGGTTAACATGTGGTTACGCAATATCATAACCACATGTTTAAACTCATAATGCAACCATATGCTATAGATATGTAATTATAAACATAAAAACCATATGTCAATTACCATATGAATAACAGATGTTAACCATATGTAATTTACCACATGTTAATTACCATTTCAATAACAGATGTTAACCATGTGTAATTCGCCACATTACAACCACATGTCAATTACCATTTTAATAACAGATGTTAACTATATGTAATTTACCACATGTTAATTACCATTTAAATAGCAGATGTTAACCATGTGTAATTTAGCACATTACAACCACATGTCAATTACCATTTAAATAAAAGATGTTAACAATATGTAATTTACCACATTACAACCACATGTCAATTACCATTTCAAACAGATGTTAGCCACGTGTAATTTACCCAATTATAACCACATGTTAATTACCATTTAAATAAAGATGTTAACCATATGTAATTTACCACGTGTCAATAACCATTTCAATAACAGATGTTAACCATGTGTCGTTCATCACATTACAATCACATGTTAATAACCATTTCAATAACAGATGTTGTGGATAAATTAAATGTAATTGACATGTGGTTGTAATGTGGTAAATTACACATGGTTAACCTCTGTTACTTTTGAACTCTTTATACAATTATGTGAAAGAGGACGATCAATCTATTTATTGTATAATTACAATAGAACTCCTCTATAGTGAACCGTCCTTTTTAATAGATCCCTGTTTAGCGATCTAACTTTCATAGTGAAAATATTTAGTTTAGTTTGCCACAAATTGCTTTGAGTTTTCTATGAATATCTATCTAGTAAATTAGTTGTATTTCATGAAAGTTCTTCCAGTAACAATTTTCTTTAATGAAGTCATGTGTAGTGATCCGTTCTGATATTTAGAGTACTGAGAAATTAAATTCACTGAAAAATGAATATATTTGAAAAAGAACGAAAATATTTCATGTAGTCTGCCTTGATAATGTTATTTTTCTATACAACTCTTATATCCTCTACATTCTACAGCAGGGGTGGGCAAATGCAGCATTCATTGCTATTTTTGCACTCAGAGCAGCACTCGTGCCCACCAGGAATAAGGTGCTTCATTTTCTTCCAAAGAAAATTTAGAATTTTAGCCATGACTGCTTTATAAATTACATGGATAATATAAAAGAGGACGGTAAACTAATTGAAGAACAGAATATTTGTAATGACCTTGATACTTTGATAGTCCATTTTACCCGTTAATAAGGTATTCTTAGTTTATTGTTAAAGTAGTGCCGTTGTTTACTTCTGACTCTTTTTATCTAGAGAATTTGCTAAGAACTTGTGCAATCATTTTTAATTCCCTTTTATGATAAGTTAGTAAGCCATTGTCATTTATCCTGTGATTTAATGAATTAGTTATTAAATTTTTATTACTTATGCAAAACAACTTATTTTTGTTTTTAATGTGAATTATTTTCACATGAAAAAAGAAAAGTATAATTATATATCATGTAAAATTCTTTTTAATTCAAATAATAAATATACTACAAATATTTATGTTCAAAATATGTACGATCGTAAGTACCTCAATATATCTACCCCTCCCCCCCAAACCCCTCATCTTAATTACACAGTATCCCCTGCAATTTAAAAAACGAAAAGAAAATGGTAACAGCACTGTGATTCCATATTTTGGCACTGAAAAACACAACATGTGCTCACCCATGCTCTACAGTGCAGTAAATCATCTAAACTGAATTTACATTTATTAATAATAACTTTAAAAAGCACGCGAGTTATTATATTGGATGAAGATCATTCCAATCATACCTCTATCATGTTCAGAATGACTCAGTGGATATGTCGCAGACTCAACACAACAGCACACTCCAGGTCGCCTCCCGTGAAACACCACTTCATCTCTTTCCCCCTTTCTTCCCTTTTAATTTGTATATAACAATATGTAACATTAAACTTAATAATATACAACCGAATAACATATACACCGAATAACATATACATGATATTTTCGATTTCTTGACACATGATACTGATGTGTGTTACACATGGTACTGATATGTGTTACATATGGTACTGATATGTGTTACACATGGTACTGATATGTGTAACACATGGAAACGATATGTGTTATACATAGTACTGATATGTGTTACATATGGTACTGATATGTGGTGTTGGTTAAATGGTTAACATATGTACTCTATATGTTATACATATGGCAAAACCAGATGTATAACACATCGTCCAAGGTTCCAAAAACCTACATGTTAACCACATTGTTACAATGTGGACTAACCACATGGTATACATGTGAAAATGTTTGCAGGGTAATGTAATGTATGTTATTTTTAAAGAAAAATTTCTCCATTTGATCAATTTTTCATTCGATCAATTCTCAATTATTATAAATTCTATCGAATTTTCGATACTCTGTCTTTCGATTTTTTGTTTCTCGATAATCTGTCTTTCGATATTCTGTCTTTCGATACTTTGTCTTTCGATATTTTGTCTTCCGATACTTTGTCCTAGTACCCTTGAATATAGAACTATTAGGTTATGTATAATTCGTTAATTATTACTTATAGTAGCTATTACGTATCTATGGTAGCAATATTATGCATATTATTTTACTTGAATGATGAACATTTAGATTCAATTGCTGTGGTCCAGTGGATACAATTTTAGTGGACACACTGTATAGTATATAGTAATTAGAAGTTATTGCTTTTTAGTATGCCTTCAAACTATATCTGATGTTAATAATGTTAGTCATACTGTATTTTTGTTCAATCTGAAACAACATGCAATTAAAGATAATGCCAGTTATGCAGAAATGGAAGTACCATTGCAGTTAGAAGAAAGATTAAATTTAGGGGGTCATGAGCTTTTATTACGACTATATTGTGATTCGGTTTGGGACTGTGGCATTACTGCAGGATATACATTGAGGTAAAATTTATTAAATGATAATAATTTATATAGGTATTTTTAATGATTACTAAGGAAACACGCAATATCTTATATAGGTATTCCACATACATATATTATAAATTTATTTCTTTGGTTTCTGAATAATTAAAAAAAATAGAACATTAAATGTTATAGTATGATAAAGTTTAAGTATTTGTATATTTAACATAACTTTTAATTGCAATCACATTCAAATAATTTTATTAATATATTCATTTTAGAGTAAACAATAAATTCCTCGGTTCTTCTCTCAATTCATATTCTTCCATTCCACTTCCCACCCTATCTTCTATTGCCAGGCCATTCCAATTAATTTCTCTCCAGCTTTGGTCTGCTGAAATCCCCTCCAGTTCCAATTACGGAGAAATTTTTCATCTTCCAGTCTTTGAACGGTTTATTTTATCTCTATTTTTGCTCCCAAGTTACTTCATAATTGACTGGTGACTAAAAAATTCCTTGTAGATTTATATTTGAAAAGTTCAATCTTGTATCGTTCTTTTCTTAAATAGATTGCAATAATTATTAGTTTTGTAATGAATATGATTGATCTAAAATAATACTTAAGTAGTATGTTGTTTATTTAACCAGATATATATTCAAAATATGTAAGATTACCTATTTGTATATTTGATAAAAAAAATATGCCCTTTCAAAAACTCTGAAGATATCGGTATGCTCAAATACATTGAAATTTATACCGAATCTTCCGCCATCTTTTGGCATTATCCAATATTTTGTGAAGTAGCCTTGGGAAATTTATGGTATCATTATTATTTCTGACTCCTTTCTCACATCTATAAATTTTCTATAGAATAGTTATATGTTGAGCCTCAAGAAAAAACTTGATTTTCAATAAATAATAAATATTGAAATAATGTTTACTCATAAATCTGAATATAGAACAAAAATTTAAAAAAACAATTTGAGTTTTGAAATAGAAAAAATGGATCTCGTCTAAGAAAAATCTTCTAGGGAAACTTGATCTAATTTTTTTCTATTTATTCAAGTATTAAAAATTGTTTACAATTAAGATATTGAAAAAAACTGAATGAAGTCTAACGAAAAAGTACAGTTAGCAAAGGTTTGAAAAGATTCAAACTCAACTGGAAATCCATAATATTAGAGGTTATTTAAACTCTGCGTTAATGGTTTTTTCTGTTTTCAGAAAACTGAAAAAACCTTCAACGTAAAGTTTAAATAACCTCTAATATTACAGTTAGCATAAGATAGCAGTATGTGAAAACAGACAAATGGATATGGTAAAAAAATCAATAGTATTATTACAAGGAGGAAAATAGAGAAGAAAGAGACACATATGGAGGAAAAAATAAAACAAAAATTAAAAAGAAATTTAAAATCTACAAATTATTCAGAAATCATTCTTAAAAAATAAATCTAAATTTAGACGGATTTCACAAATAACCGAATTAAGGAACAAAAATTTAAAAAAACAATTTGAGTTTTGAAATAGAAAAAATGGATCTCGTCTAAGAAAAATCTTCTAGGGAAACTTGATCTAATTTTTTTCTATTTATTCAAGTATTAAAAATTGTTTACAATTAAGATATTGAAAAAAACTGAATGAAGTCTAACGAAAAAGTACAGTTAGCAAAGGTTTGAAAAGATTCATTTAACACATTTATATTTAAAGGAATTTTGATATTGATTTATATACTATAAATTATATATAACATGCTCGATAGACTGTCAATACGCTAAGAAAAGAAACAATGGTAAATAACTGAAAATAAAACTTTTAAAATTAAATAAATATAAGATGAAAAAATAATAGTACGAGTTTCAAATAACTCTATAGTTCCATTTTGCTTTGTAATTTATTGTGACAGTATCTATTTTTTTTGAAGTCTTACCGATATATATATATTCAACATTTAACCCTTTAGCGACCAAGTGGACACTCGTGTCTCCTTTCATATCGTAGACCCATGGGACCAACTGAGCATATGTGTCCTCTTCAAAAAAATTTATAAATTAAAACAAAATTCTCATCAAATGATTCTCATACATATCCTAACTGATGTCTAAACTCAAAAAAAAAGTTATCAAATATTTTATTCAAACTCAGAAAAAAAAAAAAGTGGTTCACTAAAAGGTTAAATCATTCCCAACAACTATACAGTATACATCCAATAATTAATTTAATTTAATCCTTCTTTGAATACCAGAGTTATACTAACTTTTATAAATGTAGACTGACTTACTATTATATTTACATATTATTGATGTTATAATCTCAATAATAATATATATTTGATGGGAAAGAAATTAATTTCAGACGCTTTTATCATTATCTTATATTCGCATGAATTGCCAAATTGAAGTAAAATTTAACATATAAACTATCTATACATGTCTTGAATCAAATCATGTCTTATATCAAATGGAAGCTTTGCATTGAAAATAGTGAGAGTTAACACCAATGAACATTTGTTTGCAATCTATTGGAAGGTACGGAACAGTTGGATGATTTCTCATCTCACAGCACAAAGGAGAGGAAACTCAATAGAACTCTGAGAAGAGAGACTTATAAACAAATCTGTCAGTGACCAGGGGACAATATTCTTGCCAATCAATGTGTGTTGATATGGCACATCTCTTGTCACCACAATGAGTGTTGATATGACACATCTCTTGTCACCACAATGTGTGTTGATATGACACATCTCTCGTCACCTGAAGGTGTGTTGATATGACACATCTCTTGTCACCTCAAGGTGTGTTGATATGACACATCTCTTGTCACCTCAAGTTGTGTTGATATGACACATCTCTCGTCACCTCAAGGTGTGTTGATATGACACATCTCTTGTATCCTCAAAGTGTGTTGATATTACACATCTCTTGTCACCTCAAGTTGTGTTGATATGACACATCTCTCGTCACCTCAAGGTGTGTTGATATGACACATCTCTCGTCACCTGAAGGTGTGTTTTATGACACATCTCTTGTCACCTCAAGGTGTGTTGATATGACACATCTCTTGTCACCTCAAGGTGTGTTGATATGACACCTTTCTTGTCACCTCAAGGTGTGTTGATATGACACATCTCTTGTCACCTCTCTGCTGTCTCTTCTGATTGGGATTAATTTTACAAAATTATTTGACTCAGAAGAGCTAGAATTTATTTTGAATCTTTTGGATATTTTGTTCTTTTAAGGATATGGATAAAGACGTAGGTTTGTTTGTGGATAAAAATTTAATTATTTCTCACAAATATCAAATGAGTATCTAAATATATTAGTGACTAAATCTTCAATATTTATTTATGGTATCTAAAAAGTTTGGTGAAAGTTAAAGTGCCTGGATATTGGAGCAATATAATATTGATCAGGAGGTATTAAAATACAGAATCTTTGATGGTGAATATTTCAAAATATAATGCGTTAAATATAATATTTCAATCTCATTTGAAGTATAGAGGAAAGAAATAGCATTTTAAAAACTCACTTTTTAAGTGAGATTTATAGTAATTTCATTTTAATATTTGGAATTTATTTTCTTAATTTTACTCAAGATGTTAGAATATTTAATTTCTTATAGGAATCTTTGTGTTTATTTCGACGTAACTTTATGGTAGAATGTTTTCAATACACGAAAAGTGAAATTTATTCATATACCGTGGCAAAATGAACAATAAATGTTTTCCAATTCTATGGTAGGAGTTTCTCCACCCTTAAACAAGCATAAAAGTGCACTGGATCGTAGTCCAATTTTTGAGTTAACGACTATAACGTTAAGTTGTTGCCGAAAAACTGACAGCAACCTTGATTCACTTTGTTAGAGGTAGTTGTACTTCCCTTACATTTGTGATTACAATCTTAATTTCAATTAAATTATAGAGAAACATGAAGTAATTTATAAATCACATTTCTGGTTCTTTATAATATCAATCGAATAAACATTTTTTATAGAAACTAAAATTTGTTTTGATAGTAACAATTTAACTCTATTAAGCAAACCCTCAAAAGTTTGCCCACTAACCTAGCTACTGGTGCACTAGAACCAACTCTCACTAACACTCTTATTAAATCTTAAATTAAAGAATCTTAATTTAATAAATTTAATTTAAATATAGGTAATCTTAAATTACCTATTGATTAAATTATTTTGACTTCTCAATATATTTTCTTCATAACAGCTTTTATTTATTAAATACAATATCATAAACATATAACATCGGAACAAGTGAAGATAACGGACCAGAAACGGACTAAGTAAAGTTAACGGACCAGAAATGAAACTGGTAAAGATAACGGACAAGAAATTAACCTAGTAAAGATAACAGACCAGAAATTTAGCTAGTAAAGTTAACGGACCAGAAAACTTTTTTTGGTTTTAAAAGATATCTGCTTTAGTATATTTTATAAATATACAACCTTATAAATGATATTATTAATGATTATACATTAATTTTGCCTATTCTATTAATTGATAGAATGGATAAAAAACGTAATCCATTTTGAAGTCGTGAAGAGCGAATAGTAAAAGGATGGAAAAAACGGCTGCTTAAATCCTTCAATGTGGTATCTATGATTCAAAAATTATATTCTCATTCCAATTATTGGTCAAATATTAAATAATTTAACCATGTAAAGTTAACGGACCAGAATTGAAGCTAGTAAAGATAACGGACCAGAATTTAACCTAGTAAAGTTAACAGACTGTGGTGCGTTATCTGTACTTGCTCCATAACATCTGTAACGGCAGTTTCAATTCTTTCAGTATTTAATAACGTCAGTTTTCAAAATTAAATAATGGCAAAATATTTCCAGGTTCTAGCAAACTAATAATATAAATAAACAATTTATTACCCAATATCATTGTTATAGTTTAATATCACAATTTAATTATTTTTATAACATTAATCAATTTTCTTATCAACTCCTTCTTTACAAACTATTTTCTGATTAACGGTAGAATATGAAATAAAAATACAAGAAAATATGAGATTTCATAGAAACATTTAAATTTTGAAAAAAATATGATCTAAAAAAAGAAATAATAGTTAATTGAATTGTTGGAAGGAAAATGATTCTCTAAGATTTCGTTACTTACTGTAGAAGTCTGTCAAATCTAAACCAATGGACACACTGTTGATAAGATTGATTAACCTAATCGAATTTGATATATTTATTAATTTGTACTCATACTATACTAATATACATTTACAGTTACTGTGTACAGAGTATTAATAAATACTTCGATATTTCAATTATCACTCAAGGTTGAAACCCGCTATACTAGTCAAGCTATCCTAAATTCAAAATACTTAGGTTATCGAATATTAATTAGAATGAAATTATATGTTATTTTATGAGTTCATCTTATGCTTATTCTATGTACCTACGAAACATACAGATATGCATTTGAATGTGTTATTATTTACTTTTTGTCTTTCGTTTCTTATTATTTTTTTATATGATTTTTATCAAAAATTTTCCTCGAATAGGTGAATATGTTTCGCAAGATGCAACAATTAAAGTCTCATCAGCTCAACATTTTGTTTCTCTTTTACAGCAAAAATTATCGCAGAAGAAATCCTCGTATTCCCTAAATACGAAGACAATGCCGCTAACTTTGGAGATGAAACAACTATTGTTTTTATTTCTTCATATATAGACGTAGCACATAATAAAAGCAGATACTTGTAAGTGGATTCACATCCAGGAAGTAATTATTGCCAGGAGATATTTGGTGACTGAAGACCTAATTCTTCGTTTAGTTTCATACGATTAACTCGAATGGTATCTAAAATTATTTATTCACTTTGCTCTTCATGAGAAAAAGGAAAAACTGAATTATTTACTTATATAACAACAAATTGAATAATTCATAATATTTTATAATCTTGATTGAGATAATTGAAATGTTTCACATGTGTATAACATTTTAGATTAAAAATGTACGGGGTAAAATAGTTACCGGTATAAAATTGGATACAAACAAACAATTAGTGTACCGTGAAAGTTTCTCTAACTTGGCAAATAATCGTCTCTCAACTTAATTCTATTGTTTTTGTTCATAATCTTGTTGACTTTGAATATTTTTACATATTAGAATGCATTTTAATCTTAAATATTTGTTATTCATTATATTTTACAGCCAAGTAATAGATTAGGCTTATGTGATCACCTTAAATATTATGTTGTGTTTCTATATAATTTCTTATATAAGTTGTGATTGGAATAACATATATTATACATTTTGTTACAATGATTGAATTAAAATGTTGTAACTCTGTTCTATTCGCAAAGACAATATTTATTTGATCTCCAGTAATAACAAACTAAATTTTGGTCCCTAAATTTAAAAGTTCAAATGATAGTAAATAATGTAAATGAAAATAAATAATGAATCATCTTTCTCGTCTATTAAAGATAATTCTGCAAATATAATTTATATTTTCATGTTTTTCTATACTTTGAAATTTGAATAGTTATAATTTTCTAAATGAAATATTAGATGTTATCTCCCTAGACTTAGGAATTTTTTATGTTACTAATATATTACAGGGCGTTCAGAAAATACTGTTAATGAACTAATTATTTAATTAAACAAAACAAAAACTTAATTCAACAAATACTGAATTTAATCTGTAACAAAGACTATATTAAATATAACAGATACCATTTTTCTCGAAATGGTCACTCTTGGACTTTACTACAGCCCTAAGTCTGCGAGAGAAGTCATTAACCGCGGCAGGGAAGATACCTTGGTCAATTTCTGCACAAGCTTTGACCAATCGTTTCTTCAAGACTTTCAAACTTATTGCCGGCGTAGCACAGGCTTTCTTCTTCGAAACAGACCGCACACAATAGTCCAAAACATTCAAATCAGGGGAACTGGTGGCCATTCGTCCTTAGTCAAAAAACGGGGACAATGTTCCTCACACCATCTTTGAGTAATGTTTGCTGTATGGAACATTGCCCCGTCCTACTGGAAGGTCCAATCTCCTTCAGAATATTGAGAATTGGTCCATGGTATGAGAGCACCTTCCAGAATTTCTCTCACATAAATTTCTTTGTTGATTTTGACGCCTCTGTCGATAAAAACCAACGGGGACCTTCCCTCTGACGAAACAGCAGTCCATACCATCAGAGAGGCAGGTTTTTGGGATCTGCGTACTTTTCTAAAGCCATTGGGTATTGATTAAAGGCTACTGGACAAGATCCTGTCATTTTGGGGCTGAATACTGCTTCAACATTAAAAAAAATCTCAGCACTGAAAATGAGATTTTTCAATATGCCAGTCTTTAGTCTCTTCAACATTTGCTTTGCTCTTTGGATCCTCTTCAGCTTCGTGGCATCCGATAACATCTAGCACTTCTGCAGTTTGTAACGATAAGTCCCTAGATCTGTCCGGCAAACTGTGTGCATCGTTGGCACTGATGTTAGGTGCTCTTTTGCCAGTTTCCTTATGGACCATTTGGGATTCCTTCGAATTTTCTCTCCGACAGCTTTGATAAGTTTTCTGGTCCTCTGACACCTTGGTCGACCCTGTCGAGGGCGGTCCTAGATATCTCTGGTCTCTGAGGACTTATCTAATGTCCAGTTAATGAACATAACATTAAGATTGATGTGTTTTCCCATCTTGATAATTTCTCTTCTCGTTTTCATCAGTAGGTGCTGCTCAATCACAAACTCTTTTTTCACTATAGTGGTCATTTTTGTATGGTTTTATTTAAGTGTAAGTTTCGAATGATGAATTTGAAGGTTTACTAGTAATCTGTAACAAAAAGATTATCTTAAGACTTAAATTTTAGTAGATATTCACTTAACAAAGTGTTTAACAAGACTAATGTTATCTCCCTAGACTTAGGAAATTTATATGTAACTAAAATATTAGATATTATCTCCCTAGACTTAGGAAATTTATATGTAACTAAAATATTAGATGTTATCTCCCTAGACTTAGGAAATTTATATGTAACTAAAATATTAGATGTTTTCTCCCTAGACTGAGTAAATTTATATTTAAATGAAATACATTAAACATCTTCATCGTGGCCGAGAGGATTCTGAAGGCATTCCCACTCTGGATCACAAGATCTTTTTGCTACACGTTCGTTGTCTCAATAAGGCATAAATGTAAATATACTACAATTTCATGATTACTACTGACATACACTAAAGTGGTGTCTATAACAAATGGATAAATAATTATGTAAGCATCGTCAATGGCAGAGTATTTCTGACGTTCACGGTTCCCCGCAGTCCCGGCAACTGATCCGTCCTCAATCGGGAAATCATTGAGGTGTTCCTCGGCAGAGTTATTTGTCCAAATCTTCGCTGTTAGTTTACTTTACATGATTTAATTTTTAGTAAAAGAGTGTAAAAATAAATTTCATACGTATAATATACAATTATTATGAAATTGAAAAATATTTAATTTGTTGGAAACGACATTCATTCATTATTTAATAATTATTTAAATTATTGGTTAACTTAAATGTTTATTATTTCTTAAAGTTAGGTATTTGTTTAGCTACTCATAGAATGAAAAACAACAAAACTGTAAATGCTATACACCTGTTTGAAAATATACCCCGTACAATGTTACCTTAAATCTCCATGAAAGTTTGATCAGCAAAGCATAATTGCCTCAGTAGATGTGAACCAAGTTTTCTGATTATTTAAGAAGTATCACTTAATTTTTAACTTTTAAATAGTAGTTTAGATATATTTTATGTGCAGTCGAAACAATGAAACTTATTTTTTTAATATTCATTTTTAATATTAGCGGTTTGCTTTAGCAGCATATCCATATATTATTTGTAACATTATAATGTCTTTTTATGAGAAAAATAAAATTACATATTGTTCTATTATCTAAGTTTCTATCAATTGTATTATCTACCTTTATATCTATATTTATCGATGGTTTACCTTGCAATGGAATTACCATGTGATGAATTTACAAGGCGATGTATTTACTGAATTTACCATGCAATGAAATTACGATACGATAAATTTACCATGCGATGAATTTACCATTCTATGAATTTACGATGCGATGAATTTATCATGTTATGAATTTACGATGCGATGAATTTATCATGTTATGAATTTACGATGCGATGAATTTATCATGTTATGAATTTACGATGCGATGAATTTACCATGCGATGAATTTACGATGCAATGAATCTACCATGCGATGAATTTCCGATACGAGAATTTACCATGCTATGAATTTACCATGCGATGAATTTACTGCAATGAATTTACCATGCGATGAAATTACCATGCGATGAATTTACCATGCGATGAATTTACGATGCGATGAATTTACCATGCGATGAATTTACCAAGAGATGAATTTACCATGAGATGAATTTACCATGAGATGAATTTACCATGAGATGAATTTACCATGCGATGAATTTACCATGCGATGAATTTACCATGAGATGAATATACCATGAGATGAATTTACCATGCGATGAATTTACCATGAGATGAATTTACCATGAGATGAATTTACCATGAGATGAATTTACCATGAGATGAATTTACCATGCGATGAATTTACCATGAGATGAATTTACCATGAGATGAATTTACCATGAGATGAATTTACCATGAGATGAATTTACCATGAGATGAATTTATACTGGTCCGTACCAGAAGACAAGTATGTTATTATAAAATATTATATGACTTTGGTGACCATCACACAATATTTATTTGAAAATTATTCCATACCAGTAATCTTAAATCTATGACAATTAATTATATTATCAGTGTATAAATTATTTCTAAAATTATACTCAAAATTGATATGATTATTATTAAATTATGTGTAATGTAAATCGAAATAATGAATATATAAATCCGTTTATAATATTGTATTTAAAAAATGTTTAATAAAAAAACTGTATTGAAATCAATATACAGTTATTCGATAATTAAGCAATATTATAATTAAGGATATCTATTATATTAGACGCTACAATAATATGCAGGTGAATATTTACTAACATAGGACTATTGATCTCTATAAAAACATTCCGAATTTCAAAAAATGATAACAGAGTATTGTGAGGTAGATGGAATTTTTCATTTACCGATTGGATTCACCAGGGAAATCAGCATAGCATGTTGTGGTCTTAAAGAAATATCAAATTGATCGTATAGAGATATAGTGATGTTCTTAAAGTAAACAGTAGGATGTATCATTAGAGTTTGCTGGTATTTTGTTGGACCACATCTGAATTTATATTTATTCGTTTTCTGATGTATTTAAAAAAAATGTATTATTATTTTTCCAATCAACACATTAGGCAGTCTTCAGATTTAAACATGGAAAATAGAAACTATAAATGTTCTCGTAAATCTAACAATATATCAGAAAAATATATATCAGTTAATCGTTTAATCTACATTATTAAATATGCATTAAATTCGCGCTTGTGTGAAAGACAATCACATGTGCTTCAATGTGTTCCAATTACTTTTTCCTATTCATTTAATTTTATTGATCTGTTTAAATATCTTTAAAGCAAATATTACAATAGTATATAAATCCATAATAAACTAGATGTATGAATCATTCGTACAGCATATGATGTATATCTTGTCGATTTGAAAAATACCACACGCAATCTTACATATAATGTAAATTAATTTCGGAATACTTGAGCACACTTTTCAAAATCAAAGCTGAATTATACAACAATGATTATAAAATGCTGTTTCAGTCAGCTAGAAAGGAAAATATTTTGTTAGAATTTTTAATTTATCTTGATTCATCAAAAGAATATTCCATTTACATAGCAATTATCGCTCAAGTTCCACGAAACACCCATTCACAAACTTGTTCTTCAACAAGCTCACTTTACTCAACTTCTAATTCGATCATCCCGAACTCCAGCTTCTCGTCATGTTATTGATTGATGTCAATTTCCTCAGAATCAAGTTTGGTTTCCCTAAACGGTTGACAGTATAGTTGAGCGTATTACTAAATGACTATTGATCATAAGATGTAGTCTGCAGTGATGTATCTTAAATTTAATAATATTAAACATTATTACTGGTAGATTTGATGACTAAATAAAAATAAATATTAGTTTAATATTTATACCTGAATATCTACCGTAACAATACCAATCTCACATCTTTGCTCCCGAATTGTGTATGTAATATAACGGTAGAACAAAGATACCACCTACAGCTTGATAAATTTGTTATGCACCATCTCTAAACACTGATGACATTTTTCCACAAGCGAGAAACTTGTTTACCCCAAGACTTCTTTTCGATGACAGAATAATGGTGTCGCAAATAACAAAAAATAGTAAGAAATTTTGAGAAAGGATGTTCAAGAGTGTGTTATGCTCGCAATGGATCTGTTTAGATACATTGTACGCAAAAAAAATTATTTTCATAATGTGAATATTTTTCCTATTATGCATTGTCTTGTGAACATACCTCGACTATTCGAATATCAAATTTTTAACATAAAAACATATAAATTGAAACAATCTAACTTTTAAAGTTATATAATAACATTTATACGATCGCACAAACAAAATTAATATCAAATCAATTACTGGAATGAAAATGTCCTCCCTTATTGAATTTATGTGTGATATATTTCATATCACTGAAGCATAATTATTGATTAATAAATGGAATAACTATATTATGAAATACTGAAAAAATGTAGCGGTAATTCTCCAATCAATATTACTTTGATGTCTTTGATAAGGGTGAAGCGATTAAATATTCGTTCATCAAATTAACGCATCAAAAAGACTGAATTGATGAAAGCTTCCTGTGAGCGACGTTATGCGTATTGGGAAATTAATGACCAGAAATTTATTAATTAATGCTCCTTGAGAGAGAATTAATTTCACTTGATGAATTTAATGATCTGGAAACTGGCCATCGTTAAGAAAAAATATATAATCTTATTTAACCCTTATTGCCATTGATTCATTTGAACATGACAAAAGAGGGAAATTTTTACGAAATTGTTATAATATAGAGGTAAAGAAAGCATATTAAGCAAATCAAAAATATGCCTTCTATTTTCTTGAAAGTAAAGAAAAATCACAATTATTGTGCTGAACCCTAGTAACCTAGTCCCAACAGTTTGTTCACTACCTAGCCTTGGTTGCGTGCGCTCAAGTCCTCACTAAACTCAACCAATTGACTTTCAATATTTTTCTTTATAAAAACTTTCTTTTGATATTTACACAACCATTGGTTAACGCAAAAGAATAAATTTCCATTTAAAACAAAATAAACAAGGTATTATTGTATAGATTTTTTTCGTCACTAACTTAGACTCAGTTAACCTCAATTAGGGTTACAGGTAATTGATGATAGACATTTACCCTTTAATTCTCAAACACACTCTTTCATCTCAAGACTGGAAAAGAGCTCTGATATTCCCTTAATATATTTGAATAAATGCTTATAATATGTGTATCTTACCATTTATCACCTTCGTTTTTGTCCAATCGTATTCAATAATGTGAGAAAGTAAAAGTCAAGAAAAGGAAACTTCTAAATCGATTTATAATAAATTTTCGATATTGGAGGGCTACGCCAGCGTCTAGTTTACTAGAGTTAACTTATATAAGCTTACAAATGTTCTCTAAAATATGAAAAAAAATCATCCTACTGTTTAAGGAAGTATCTCAAAAAAAGCGCACAATTCATCCCTTGTAAGGGGATAAATATGTCGCCTTAGGAGTTAGGGTTATCATATTGATATAGCAAGATTTCTCTTGGATGGAAAATTTATGCTATCTTAAATTTCAAAACAGTAAGATTAAATTATTATTGCTAACAAAGACACATTCATGAATCAAAAGTAAACTTAGTATCACTACTATCTATTAATTGCCGTGGGAAATTACACATAATTTTATTTTATTCGATGTGTAAGTCCAGTAATATAATGAATTTTAATCATAAATTATGAAATTCTTTTCAGGTATATAAATTTGTTATTAAATTCAATAATTATTATAGACAGTCTTTTAACGAATACAATTTTTCATCTCCTGAACCATTGTTTGTATTTCTCGTCTACCTCCATAAAGATAATTTCCAGGTCATTTAAGATAGTAATACAGGATGTCTTCCACGAGGTTAAAATATATCACTCACATCACCTTAACTGTTTTAGCACTGAAGTTTCGTTTGAAATATTCATTAACATCACGAACATCCCTGCACATCTTCCTTTGTATCGGACAGTTCTACACTGTTGTCGAACAGATAATGCTAAGTGACTTCTTGTTGACATTGATATATTCAGTATATGCAGACGTGTGAATATTAGCATAGAGTTCTAGTCAATTGTGTATTATGATACCTTGCCTACCTTCGATCAGAAATATATTTCACATGCCGATATAATAATAATTGGAATATTTTAATCGAGGACAATTGCATTCGCTCTTTTTATAGATCATCGAAATATAGCTCATTATTTTCATTATTTATATTATATATATATTAGGTGGGTAAGATTATATTCAATTCATTTATCATTGAATGATAGATTACATTATTTAAAATTTTTGTTAAGAATCTCTTGTATTTAAAACATCAGATAATAGGACCTAAAATTTTAAATAAAAATGGAATATATCAATAAAAGCCAATATTTTTTATTTGATATAAGTGAAATAATTTAATAAAACTTTCATCAATATAACAAGTAATCACAATTTTACTTTGAGAAAATAAATCATTCTTAATCGTAAACTAAAGTTACAAATAGTGTAGAACAATATTTCTTGCATAAATGCCAATACAGATGATAAAAATATTATTAATGATAAAAGTAATAATAATTGCGAAGCATGTCTAAATGTTATTACTGTTCGTAAACATAAAAAAACGGAGAAAGTTTTGAGATGTGATCATTCCACGTTATAACTGTAATACATATTATATATTTTATAAATCAGATGAAGTTATTAGAAGAAATTGGTTCAAAATTTCTACAAGTCCCATTTTAGGATGAGCTCTGTGTTATTGCATAGTTCCGTATTTATATATTTATAAAGTTGATGGACACTAGTAGAGCGCATACCTTCGCTGTCGCTTATAAAAGACATTGGTCGATAATCATCTAATAATCTATGGGTCATAAGTGATCTTGACCTTTGAACTGTCCGCTCCCAAAATTTAATAAAATGATTCCAGGATAATGACGAATCGTCGTATCAAATTTCAAGCAATTTTGCTGAATATTTTTGAGGTATTGAGTTTTAAATGACCTTGATCTCAACCTTTGACCATTAACCTTGTCCTCCTAAAATCTAACTAATTAGTTCTTGGATGTTGACAAAGATTACAGGGCAAGGAAAACCCTCGCAGTCAAAGTCCCCCATTCAAAATACTACTCAGACAAAAACTCCCCATGCAATCGGTCAAATACCCCCGGACAAAAAAAAAAAAAACTAAAAAATCCCCAGTGCAAAAAAAAAAAAACAGTCGATATGAATAGCCTTATTCATTTTTAGATATGTAATCAACATTTTCCAATGCAAAACAAATAATTATTATACTTTAATAGTATGATAATAGGATAATTTTTTGGCAAATTATAATATAGGTACCTATTTTATAGTAAAAAAAGCACTGTATACATTTTTTCACTATCAGACATGGCCGAAGGGGGGCTACCCATCCAGACCGCTAACCTGACCTTAGGTGGGCTATATCTATTATATTTACGAAATATAGTATTTTTGCATTGAATAATGGTAAATATAGTAATGAAATGAATAATGCTGTTTTTGAACCGATTTTTGTTTTGCCTTGATGGGGGTTTTTGTTCGGGAGGTATTTGACTGGTGGGTTTATTGCACTGGGGGTTTTTGTACGAGAGGTATTTCGAACTGGGGTTTTTCGACCGCTTGGTGGTTTTTCGCTCGGGGGCTTTTTGTCCTGTCACCATTGACCAACTTCCATTTATGAAAAATGTTTGTGTAAAAAAATAACTGATTTCTATAAATATATATATCTAAGATTTTGGCCAAAGAAAAATATAATTGTATACAAATACGCTATTGAAATTCTTGAAACTCAAAACTTGAATTAATATCATCCAGTTTTTCAAGAATATTTAATGCTATACAAAACAGAATGAATTTGTATAGCATTTTATTTTTATTATAGCAAAGCAAAAACCTTTTACATTTTTTTAGTTATATATGTGCATAAATACCACAATCTAATAAATACTATGATGATTTTTTATCACATCGTAATGACCATAACAATTTTCACATAATGATAGCAACAAAATTATGTATTTCATTGAGTTCACACTAACCTTCCGGTTTATATTATTACATTTTGGGAATAAGCGGAAAGAAACTCTGATACTATTGGATTTAAGTTAACCATATATTCCGTCAATGAGAATATCTTCGTGAGGTAATAATTAGAAGAAAATAACGCTTCCACCCTGTCACTATTTTATTCTACAGATTTTCTCATCTATTTCATTAGTAAAGGTACCCCACAAAGATCAATCTATCAAATGTAGCAAACGATAACTGTACTTTTTCAGTAGGAAGTAATGTCATGTTAAAACGTTGAGTTTATTATTAATTCGATGAATTAATAAACGAATATGCATTATAAAGGTAGAAGCTGAATAGTAATAGTTAAAGTCATGAAATATGTTATGACATCAGATGATATTGTAATATTTAGAGAGATAGTTAGAAGCACATATATTCATTATTCGAGCAATTATATCCCTATTCTGTTTTACAAACTAATGTGTGAGAATTGTGATATTGCAACAACTATTCTCTGTTATATTGTTTCACTTCCTTTTGAGTGATTTCATTTATGTCTAATTAGAGCCAAAAACAGCTATCGAAAGTAAATTATGAGGGATTTCATCTCATTGAAAGCGTGGGTGAAACTTAATTAAAGTTTGAAGTTATAATTATATCAAATTTATTATGAGCATGAATTTAATAACCACACAATCCTGTGGAATACATTTGGCAAATTTAAAATCACCCACGCATTTATGTACTGCGGTGAGCAGAAGCGAATATGAAGTTATAAAATTAATCAATATCCAATTTAATTTCTTCAATTTACGCAGACAAGTTATTGATGAGATAATATATATTATCAATTGCTGGAAATTATTTTTTTGATAATTGTAAGAGGTGAATGAATTTGAATGGTTTCGCTAGGGCTATTGAGGTACTATTTTCTTCCCGATCATTTTTTTAAGGAGAAGATATTTCACTCGTGAGCCAGCTTGTCATATTACATCTATTATGCTATAAATATTAATTTTGTTATTGGGAAACTCTTGTGAACAGTAAAAAAATATAAAGGCAAAAGGATAAATCGTTAATAAATTAATATCTTAATATTATGAGAATTACAAAATCGCGTATCATTCAAGATATAAAAACACCTGTGAGAAGTAAAGACTTCGGGAAATGTATTTAAAAAGAAACACTCAAGATGGCGAAGAGTGAGGCCTGCTCTTTGGCATGCGTATGATTTTTTTGTTTGTTCTGTTGAGAACCATTCTTCTATTCCTTTATTATGAGTATGAGAGTTTGTATTTTGTTGAAAAGACATTTATGTGAACATAAAATACTATAATTGGAAAATGTTAATATAAATTTAATATAATAATACAAGCCTGTCTTTGAAGTTGTAGGCACATTTTGACTTTTAAAATTATTAATGAAATAAAAAAATCATAACCATTACAAATATAATATTCATAAACTTCACGTTACTTGTTCATTCTCTATTCAATCATAGTCCAGTAGAATAAGAGTGGGTTTATTAGTGTGGCAATAACTCCTGTACCATCTTGTAGGGTACTATGATTCATTTATACAGAAATTAAATTCTAATCAATTCGAATGCAATATTCAATATAGCTTTATATTTTAAAACTGAATAGACTTATGTATCTGTAAATTTTGAAAAAAATCTGATTATTCTTTTAATTTAGTTTTCTTAGTTTTATTCCCACACACTTGATGAGTGTTCGCTGCTTATTTTTCCACACAGAATAGTTATTCGTTATTTGGGCAAAATTTCCCTTTTGAATGCTGTAATAGAAGAGCAATCATTCCGGTTCAAAAGTTTATCGATTTTTAAAGTGCTATCACGGGAAGTTTATGACCAATAGTTAACAATTGAAAAGTTAAAGTTTGTGATGGTCGAATCAAATTGTGCCATCAAGAATGGTTTAATGGACAAAATTTCTTAGAAGAAAAGTAAAATGAAACACAAACACCAAGAATATTCACCATCATATTAAGTTCTTTTGAGTTATTGTATTGTCAAAGAACTGCTGAGTATTAATATAACACATTAGTAATTATTGCCTGAAATAATTAGGGAATATTTTTCGACTATATTTTCAATAATTTATTATATGCTCTGGATCAAAAGGAGAAGAAAACGATTAATGAAATTATTAAATAATTTAATATTCGTGTAGATTATCCGGATTTAACAGAGCACTTACACTTCCTCAGTCATAACACCGAAGTTATAAAAATTGTTCATTATTTTCCCGAAGTATAAAACCTAACGTTACACTTTGTTATAAATATGCAAGAGTATTTTTTACATAATTTCATTTAATATTTATACTATCACTTATGAGGATAATCTATTTTTAATGTATTTATAGCATATTTATTTATAGATTATTTATTATTAGGTTAATAGTTTATGATTTAATAAACTCATAATTCCTTGTTACATCTATTTTGTATAACAATGTTTCTCTATCTATTTCAAATGAAACAGTTTAATTAAAATATACAAAAATTACAGTTCCTTCATTGAATAGCAATTTATCTCATATTTTTTGTCGTTGAGAATAGAATTCCCAAACTATTATACCTATTGTCTACCTAGAAACAACACCAGGTAGAACCAGACTAAAATCATTATCGTCAGAAGGGGTGCAATTCAATTGACTCGTAATTCCATTTCCAGTTCAGTCCAGTGAAGTTCATTTCAAACCTTCACAATAATTGAAAACAAATAGTCGAAATTCATTTATGATCTAGAACAGTAATTAAATTGAGGGGAAATGCTTTTCATTTTGATTTTAATTCAGAATCTATTTTCTATGTATTGTGCAACTAATAGTTCTAAAAAATCAAATTGCTTGACAAAATAAGAAAATCATGAAGTGTGCAGTACAACAAACTAGAGAAAATAACAAATTACAAAATAACCATTTATTTGAGGGTTTCAAATAACCTTCAATATATAGTTGTATTCAATTTTATATTGAATAATAATCTATAATATCTTCTTGTTGAAAATTCGTCGATGAAATGTCCTGTCGACGAAATAACTGTGGACAAAATATCTGTCGATGAAAAGTATGCAAACCGAGCTTTTCCATATTTTTTGTTTTATGGTGATAAAAAATGCAACACCGACCTTTTCCATATTTTTTGTTATATGATAATATAAATGCAACACCAAGCTTTTTCCATATTGTTTGTTATATGGTAATAAAATCGCAACACCAAGCTTTTCCATATTTTTTGTTATATGGTAATAAAGATGCAACACCAAGCTTTTTCCATATTTTTTGTTAAATGGTAATAAAAATGCAACACTAAGCTTTTCCATATTTTTTGTTATATGGTAATAAAAATGCAACACCAAGCTTTTTCCATATTTTTTGTTATATGGTAATAAAAATGCAACACCAAGCTTTTCCATATTTTTTGTTATATGGTAATAAAAATGCAACACTAAGCTTTTCCATATTTTTCTCTGTAGGGTAATAAAAATTCAAAATCTAGATTTTTCATTGCAGTATAATTGGAATTAGAGAGAACTGTCATGCAGACTGAGTAACTAAGTAGATGAAGATACTTGAATTTCACGTTTTACACTAAAAGATAATTCCCTCTGCTAAGCAAACATGGACTACATTTTAAGTCACGTTCCTCCATTCTTATAATAGGGTTTGTACTGAAACTTTAAACTGTTCTTCTAGCCTTTATTCGGTGAAAGTTTCAGAGATGCCAAAGTAAAATGGAGTTTTATTTAAGCTAGGATTTTGGTATTACCATATAACCACTATAACTTTGCATGCACTTCCATTGAAATACCCTTTTATCGAAGTATGGTATATGTTAAAAACAATTTAGAATTTATGTAAATATTATAATGATATATTGAACTGCTGCAATACCTTTCTACATGCTTCTTGTAGTTGAGGAACACTGGTCACTTAATTAAGTGACAATAATTGACTGTGTATGACTACTATCGACTATAAGTGTATCTTGTTAAAATCGTATTTATAGAGCACTCGTGAGAATAAGAAATAATGGTTTTATAAATAATAAGATTGTAAAGTATTCAAACTCCTCATTTATTTCTCTATTTCACTGAACTGAATGCACGATATATATTTTATTAATTAACTTGCTTATGTTTAATTGTTCATGCAATTTACTTGCATCAAGCTCACAGTATATATTAAAAAATGTTTGCAGAGTAAAAATAAGTAAACTTATTACAAGTATGTAATGAAATTAATCCCTTATTGATAAATATAATCGAAACTCCATATTAATTTGTCTCTTGCGGCAATTGAAGTACAATATTGTAAAATAGAGGAAACTTTCATTTGCTGACACATTTTCTTTAATAAAACAAGCATAAATTTTGTAATATATTTCTTTTTCTTATGAGACGTTGGGCTTTTTACTGTAAATAATTATTCAATTGACATATTAATTACTTGGACATTATCGTATTCACTTCACAGATATTTTATGAATATTTTCTTCCATTAATTAGATAGTAGATATATGATTCAAAATCTTAATTGGGAGGTAAATACTTTCAATATGTATTCTTAATATTTATTGTTATTAGATTAGCTAATATATGCTACTATATAACCATTAGAGTAATGGAATCTAGGTACAATTAAATTAAGAACTAAATCTTCTGAAGGGCATGACTCATCTTTGGATATTTTTTTATTAATATTGTTAATACAATTTGATTGTACAATCATTTAATAACTTAACACATAAATAATAACATACAAATCAAAGTAGTAACAAAAATACCTTAGTTGCAAAAGTGTCAATATTGATAATGAATTTATATCATGTATAACATAATAAATCCGTTTATTAATAAAATCGAAAAAATTCAAAATATAGATTGGAATTTCAATAAGATTTTGCGAATAATAATTTTCTTATATGCTATAAAGATCTATTCCACAGAGGTAATGTGATAATCAATTTCTTCTTGAAGAGGCGATGCATTTCATAGTGCCTCATATTTGATGCTCTTCTTTTGGATGAAAATGTTTGTTATGAAACACAATTGAAACTCATTTGTACTTGTCTTTAATTTATACATTTGGAATAGATGAGAATAATAGAATACCGCACAGTGTGCAACCTGTTCCACAGCTTAATAAGATGATATAAAGCTGCTAGATGTTTATGAAATAGAAATATTTTTAACTTTTCGTGATTAACAACCAAACTATATCGTCAGTTAGTGCCATGAAATCATTTTCATAATAGTATTCTAATTTATAAATGTTTATAAAAATAAATATAATTGTTTTGTGTAAACCTGTACTACTGGTAATACGTTACTTTGATGAGAAGTGAAAATAAATAAAAATTAATCAGTCATTCATTCACTATGAATTGTCTACATTTCCAAACATCGAAAAACAAAGAAATTGACACCAATTGCTATTATTCCACTCAAATCTTAATCATTTCATATAAAATAGTATGCACTGTGCACTCTATACTATGTATGTATGTATATGACAATCATTGACGAATTAATCTGCGTGACTCATTTTATAAAGTATCTTACTAATAGAGTAGAAATAACTTCAATTGTTAATAAAAAGGAAAAAAATTAATTAAAATAATTAAACTCTAACTATAAAAACTATGATATTTTTCGGAGCTATAAGGATACTTATTGTAGCCAATATATTGTTGTTTAAGTAAGTTGACGATCCTGCGTTATTAGCCAATCATTATTGTTACTGAGATTATCATTAGATAACATATTAATAACTATTAGATATATAATAGCTTGTACACTGTTATGATCACACAGAAATAATAAGTAACAGTAATTATCGAAACATATTTATTGATTACAACTTGGCCTACAATACGTATGTCTTATCATTCGAACATTTTATTATAAAATGCGATGATACATTTCTTTGATATCTAAAATAATTTTTTTTGTAGCCTTATGAGAAACGTTGATGGATCTAGGTAGCAAAGCTTCACAAAATCCTCTCCAGTTTATCCCTAGCTTTGTCTGACAAATCCAATAAGATATCGCACCAATTTTCTTCATCCGTACAAAATGACAGACAGAGAGATTCGATGCATCATGATAAAAAAAGAAATAGCAATTTGTGAAAATTCTTCCACACAAGTGCAGAAATGCCTAACAGTAGGACATTATATCAAACAAAAAAATTGACGAGAATATGCAGAGATGAAAAAAATTTCACATAAATGAGCATTATTTTAGTTCAAATTTGATGAAGAACTGTCGGATTCATATGTTTCATAATCAATTTAATGATTTTTTTTGCGTTCATTATAATTTTGATTAATGTAATTAACCCATATTATGATACATAATTATTCCTCGTAATATGCGGTATAACAAATTAAAACTCAGCAAAACAGCGAAATAGTATCTGACAATATATTATTTTGTTACGACTTTTTCCTAAAAAACTATTAAACAAATGAAACTTTAATTGTGCGTCATATTGCAGTGACAGAGAAAATTCAAAGTTGTTACAAATGTTGCACATAGGATTACATTTCATTCTATTTTTTTGATAGAATCTAATATTGAAATATCGAATAAAAGATTTATAAGTAAATACTGCATTTCTTATTTCACGATGAAATCTCACACACTATATTTACTTTGCATTATCCCCGATATATCCAATCGATATATCGATATTTCCGATAATCGGGAGATGATTCATCGATTAGTGATAAATGTGAAGATAAATCGACTGAAAGAAAAAATGTTATTTCAATATGTTAATACTGTAAGATTTGAATTTTATAGTGATGTTAATTTAAGTGACTGACTATAATTTAATATACTAAATTTAAATTGTAAAACATCTTGGCGTTCTGATACCTAATTGGGAACTGTAAAAAGAAGGTTTATAGTATATTGCATCTCAAATTTCTGCTTTCTCTAGTTAGCAAGAATTGATCCGGAGTCTTGAATCAGTTCGGGAAAGCTTATCATGGATGTTACATAAAACTCAACGAATTTACATGAATATCGATATAGAATACAACACTATATCGATCGTCAAAGTTGGAACTTGATATTTCCTATGATATTGTCACGTCTCTCTCGATTGCCTTTATATACTGAAAAAAGGAGTAATTAAGAAAATATCTGGTCAGGGAGATGTGAACCATCACATATTGATATATCGAAGTTTTTTTTTCTTATCTAAGCTTAAACAGTTTATACTAATACGTAATCAGTACTTATACAGTGCATACTAATAAATTGTAAAAAAATACACGTACAGAGAGCATATTTATGTGATTCTTTTGGTGTAACACATTGTGTAACTAATTTTTTTTCGTTAAAATGTTTTTTTTTCTTTTTATAGTCACAAATATTTCCCATAGAATAAATCTGTTAAATTATTTTTATCACTGAATTTTATATTCATTGAATAGTTGACTTGAAATGGTTTCCTAAATAGAGTTTTACTCTGAATGTATTTCTAATTTCTTAGCCTGACATTTCGTGATATTAACGAAGAAAGCTTTTTTAGAAGATACTATTCATCTAGAACATATGTAATATGCATTTGAAAATTGTTGCTACAATAATTTAAGTTGGAGTGAATAATTATGTCGAAACACACTTTTAAGACAATATTTTAGGTATCCTATTGAACTGAATTCAAAGAGCAAAAGGACGAATTTATGAATGTATCATTGACGAATTCGTGATTGTAGGAACATCCAAAGATATTTAGCATATATAGTAGAGTATAGCTCCAATTTTAAGCATGGGGTGCTTGCAAAAGTTGTGTATGTGTATGAAAATAACGTAAGTTAAATTTTAGAACAATTAGGCAAGTATGATAGCTCCCACAAAGAAAGTGAAATTTGGAATTAAAACATGGGAAATTTGGAACTTCCACATGTTAATTTTTAAATTATGTGTGAAGTTTCATGTCGCACAAAGTGAGATAAGAGGTCCCTCGACTTGATTGTATAAATAAATTCGGTGATATAAAAATAAAAAATATACTTTTTTAGAAAAAATCTTCTTTGAGCTACTTTGATTATATTGGGAACGTAATATCAATGGCAATATAATATATTATTCATGGTAAATATAATATATTTTGAACCTTATATTTCGTGATAAGAAGTTCCATAATACATATTCAATATAATGAATTTGACTTCTCTCAGAAGATGTTTTAAACATTTTCAGAATATAACAACTTGTGAAATATTAATTATATTAAAAAAGCTTAATTGTAGAAAATGAACCTGTTAAGAATAGTACAGATTAACGAAAATAATTGGATAATTTATTAAACGTAAATATTCAATTCAATACATCGTTAAATACAAAATAATTTCTTTATCAAACCCCGTACGTAAGTTTCAAAAATTTTAGTTATCGGCCCACCCTAATAGATGGTTCCATTATATATGTGTAAAAATATTTTGAAAATAAATCTTCTTAGATGTAAATTATACCGAATTGGTTATTGCGACTTGAAACCAATTCGTATAATTGGTTAAAAGAAAACAAATATACCTGCAATAAAATATAATTATTTTATACAGTTCATTTTTAATATTTATAGCTACTGAGCATAGTGAGCAATCTTTCTTTTAGAATAATTTAAGACTCGAATGAATAATGAAGTTTGATTTCAGGAGGTTTATATGATGATTGTAAAACAAAATTTGAATGTCTAGAGAACAAATAGTATGAAAATACTAAATGGAGAGAATAAGAATTAAATTATCAAAATTTATTAGATGATTTCTCGCTCATTGTAGAACATTCCATTGTATTCCAGGGTAATTTATTCACTAGTTGAGGCACAAGAAAAAGCTTTTCTAGCTCTGCAGTCATAAAATCGTCCAAACTTTCCAAATATTTAAGCAGATTCTTCCGAAACTCTCCTAACCACTTAATATTTAATGCAGATCCTTCTCACTAATAAGAAATTAAGTCAGAAAAAGCGTAGATGTAGCAAATTTTTCTCTGCTATTAAACCATCTGACTCAACTTAGATCATTTTTTTCCTAATGGTGTACGTGTTTGGAAAATACATTACATTATAGATCTAAAATGTACGTTGTCTCTAAAAGAATGTATAATTTGAAATGTAAAACGTAAAAGGATTACTGCAGTTTTGCAACTGAACCATACTATAATGTAAGAGGAAATGCATGGAAATTTTTTTTGTTTTTGTACAGATATTCAGATAATTGTTCTACAGGGTGCGGAGAAAGACCCCGTTCATATAAATATGTTAATTTAATGAGTTGTTATGATATGAAATAAAACAAAACTTATCCCACAAAATATCTCAATAAACCCATTTAACAGTTCTACCAATTATTTTTCAATATGACAACCATTGGCGGTGATTACTCTCTCGAGTATACCTCTGAAGCTCTTTACTGCGGTACGAAACGTTTCTTTGTGAATTTTGGCCCATTGTCCCTAGAGGGACCTCTTCAGAGTTTCCGTAATATCATGAGCTGTAGCGCACGCTTCCTTCTCCAAGATGGACCACACACAAAAGTCCAGAGGGTTCAGGTCTGGCGATGAAGGAGGCCACAATTCCTTCCTCCAAAACGCAGGAAAGTGAAGCTCACACCAATCCTGAGTTTTGTTTGCTGTTTGCGAGGCAGCACCGTCCTGTTGAAAGGTATGGCCTGACCTTGAAGTGCTTCTTCATCTCGACATGTTCTGGAGTCAAAATATTCTCGATATACTATTTTGCGTTAAATTTAGCGCCTTCTTCGACGAAAATGAGAAGAGATCTCCAACTCTCAGAAATGGCAGCCCAAACCATCACAGAGGCAGGCTTTTGGCGACGGAAAAGAGTCTTTACAGATGGAGGGATACTGTCAGCACTTTTTGCTAAAACTCTTTCGTTCTGGGAGTTGAATTTGGCCTCTGTCCAGCCTCTTCTATTTTTGCAAGTCCGTGAGCTGTTACATGTTGATCATTTTGAAGGGGGACAACTTGAGGTCTTCTTTGACGATGGTTCTCACACTTTTTTTGTCGATATCCATACTCTTAGCCATCTTTCTCATGCTTCGCTTGGGGTTCCTCCTTATCCGCTCCATAATGGCTTTTATTTTAGTTGGAGTGCGTGCAGTGCGAGGTCGTCCACACCTGGGTCGATTACCTGTTGTTTGCAGTTCTTGGTAGCGTTAAACAGCATCCCTAACAGTCGATTTTGGTGCTTTTAACAGCTTAACAAACTCTGGGTTTGTCTTCCCTGCGCAGCATAGCCGAATAATAGCCTCACGTTGACTCATTTTTACAGAAGACAATATAAATTTATCAAAATTTACACCTGGAACATTGAAGTATTTGATTATAGGAAGAGAATGAGATATAAATGGATAAAATTAGTAAATATATAACATCTTTAATCTGAAATAATAAAATTTGATCGGAGACTTTCTCCGCACCCTGTATACCTTATTTAAGCTTAATTTTAGAGCATGCCGGGAGGAGGATCATTTACAAAATTCTGCAATCATATATAATTGATAAGCAGTTTCTAATAAAAAAATTTACAGGATTTTTAATTTGTATTGGAACTTCAATCGTTAATCATTTTTTTAAAGATAACTATAAAATCTCAGATATTTGGTACCATATTATGATGATGAAAAACTTTGATTCACCCACAGCAAATTACTTGCTTTAGATAATTGCATCAAGGGAGCATCCCCATCCAATTCATTAGAGACATTCCTTTCAATGAAATAGATTGACGTTTGAACTTTCAAATACCTATTCATTTCTCCCAATATATTTCGATTGCTCGACCGATGTTACGTTAGATTGACTTACGGTCAAAAGAGATTCAAAAGGAATTAGAGAATATTTGTTATCATTGATTCCAAATTTCCATTCGAGCCAAGTTTCTAATTGATCACAATTAAAATGTTTCATTTATCTGTGTTATAGATTCTTTATCTTATTGGTATAATAAATTTAGATATATGTACACCAATACAAGAAGACAAAGAAAAAAATGAAGAAATTTCTATATATGTGACCTGAAATTCTCATCATAAAACAATAACAATTTACAATCACTAACGACTTTGTAACTTCAATCCAAACTGTTCTTCAGTGACAAGAGACCATCACCAGGGAGAAGAGCTACTAATTTAATTAACACATTTTAACTCGTGAGAATAGAGTACTTTCCTTGCCACTCATTGGAGAGAAGTGTTTGCTGCCAGTTATTATTTAATTTTGATTATTTTGTGTAAATTATAATGGAATAGAAATAAAAATCGAATTTGTTATTTTCTTATCAAAAAATGAACAACGTACAATGTAGATTACTTACTATATTCTCTCACAAAATTTAATGAATAATGTGTTCAAAGATTGAATTTTTACCCAATTTAACAGTTTATTCCTATAGGTTGAAATCTTAAAAATATACCATACAAACTTCAAAAATTGATATATAATGAAAGCTGATCATTTCTATTCGATAACAAGCAAAAGATTTTATTGCTATAGACTGTGAGATGAAGAAAAAATAATGAAAACATGTTGATATATTCCTATGATCCCCTCTCATTTATATGATTAATTGTATATCATATAAATTTATTATTCATAAATATAAATTCAAATACCCTTATGTATCTATTGCTATGAGCAATATTGTATTATTTATTCCATTGTAATTTTTGAACGGAAAATATTGCGACGACAATTGAAAGTGTTTTCTTGGCATATGAACATGAAACTTTTTGAAAAACAAATATATGACACCACTATTTATATACAATTAAAAAATGTATTCAATTTTTGTTTTCCATATAGAAATAGAATAATATTTACAATTTTAAAATATTTTGCTAATATAGAGAACGGTATTCATTTTAACGTTATAACTGAAGTAGAATGTAAACCTAAATTTTTATACTACATTTAAATAACCAGAAGCATAGCTGGTCTGATGCAGCAATTATCGTATATCTAATATATATGATATCATAAATTCAAACCAGTAATCTGCAAACAAACACAAGATGCAAGGAATATCTGTTTGTCTTACCTCAAATCTCTATTTGATATACAAATATTAGGTCGAGATACAATTTGGTAATCTAATTTGTACATTGAACGGATATTCGACGTGTATGAATTCTTGTACGATCTCAATTGGATATATACAATTGGAACGAATATTAATATAGTATAGTGAAACATTGTAAGTTCTCTTAAAAAATGCAAGTCAAATTGACTTAAAATTTGAGTTTTCAGTTTGCTGCAAAAGCGGCTCAAAAATGTGAGTCAATTTGAGTCAACCAAATATTTTACTCAAAAAAGTCATATGAGCTCCCAATTCATAGTTAGATTGACTCTGATAGTCAAACATGAAAAAAAGACTTCAATTTTAGAGTTTTGCAGGGCCTTGATTCAAACAATAAGTCGAGGCTGACTCGTAATTTTTTGTAAGTGTTGAGACATCATTGTCTTGAAGCTTATATAGTTAGGGATATTCTACGATGATGATGAACAATTAAAACCCATTTTTAATTGCCATAATTTACTATTTATGTTTGTCTAGTTTCTATCGTGTTCATGTTGTTTTTTGTCTTCGATTGTGATCAACAAAAAACAATCGATTATGATATTTTTGGGGGTAAAAATTGAAAAAAATGAGTTCTACTACAACATTGATAAATAAAGACAAATTAAACTCCAAGGAACAGCAGATATCATTCAATATTTTAAAAAGTGAGGATTCATTGCAAAATACCATTATATTTATATAAAAATATTAATAATTATGATAGAAAAGAATTTATGAGACATTTGAACTGAATTGCATTGCATTTCATCATCAAATATTAATGATCCGTTCAAAATAAAATGTGAATCTTATATTTCTCATATTAATTTCTGATCGAGAGAGCCATGCACGACTCATTATTTTTAATGATGTATCACTTCAGTAGCTAAAAAGTATAAAGTGATAGTGCGACTTGGACTCAAACAAATATATAATAGCAGCTTCTGACAATTTTCACAAACTAAAGCAGTTACCCCTCCAATTACTATATATGTATTTTGTTTTATGTAATAACTGATATAAGACTCGGTGGAATCACTTTGATTTTATTTAGTTTTAAAATTGATTTCTTTTTACAGAAATAATCATTACATTCCAAACCAAAATGTATATTTCCCTTCTGGGATAATATTGTAAATTTGTTTGAATTAGCTTTATAAAAGTTGTATACGGATCAACAGTTTAAAATAAGATAATCTGGTAGCTATATCTTATTTTTATATTTGATTTATTAAACATCATATTGCTGCTATAGGATATATTTGTATGACGATAACCACACTCTGAGAAAACACCTTGCCTTAAGGGACTATAACTACAGCGTTAGAGTTTGGCACAGAAGGTTGCCCTTAACGGACTGATAACAGCGACCAATACAATCTCAACGTCTTGCAGTTTTAAATGAACACATTGATAAAAATCATAGAAGAATTTATTATATTTAACATTTTCGGATTATATATAAATTGACTTAGTATAATGATAACAAAATGTATATTACTTTAAAATCTGTAGCTATTCATCAAATAAATTCAAACAATTTTTAAAGAGTAATGTATATTATTGTAAATAACTCCTTCTGAGTCTGGGGATTTACCGTCACCCATGTCAAGCCCAGAAGGCTCAAGCCCCAAATGGTGTCCTTCTCTCTGTTAAGCCCGTTTTAAAACATCATTCATTGCCACATGTCTTGGGTTACGCCCAGATCTGTACAATGTACATACTAGATAGGCAATGCAGTCCTCTAACATCCATCTCACTATAACAGCGGCAAGAATGAGGCTCACAAACTCTGGCACCCACTTTGAGAGCAATGACTACCTATGGATCAAGCTGTGTACCCAATGACGGTATGGGAATTGCATTCAGCGACACTCCAGTTTCCTTAAGAGATGCAGAGATAACAATCCCACTCTTGCTACCTGATCATCCATAGCCAGCAGACTCACCAAATCTTTGAATTGGGAACATCTTCCAAAATTTTGTGCTAGTGGTAACTGGAAATACTAAGTTCGGGACTGTATTCCCCAAGGTAATTGGAACGAAGCTTTCTATTCCTTCTTCTCTAGCTTCTGTGCGATATTTTTATTCTTCTGATATTTTTGCTGACTTAAGAATTTGCAATTACGATTTTTGAATTAAAGTAGAAAATTCACACCTTTTTGTTCGATACTATTCTTGGCTCAATTAGATCAGGAGTAAAAATGATTGTTTCACTAATCAATAAATTAAAAATTCTAATTCTTTAATTTATATTGTTATGATACAATTTGTAAAACATATATTTTGCATCTAGTACATATGTAGTATGCTCATGTTCCTGTAGCAGACATATACTCCGTGTGCACAACCACACCCTGCTTCATCCCACTCGGGCGACATACTCCGATAACCCTATAAGAGTCTAATGGTGGACATTAATAACCGGGCTTTAGGACTGTTAGGACGTGTTTTTCTCGATCCCTTCTTTCATCTAATAACTCTAATAATTTATGAAGTGAATCAAAGTTATAAGAGGTAATTATCACTCATTTCTTTGGACAACAATCAAAACATGAGTACAATTGAAGGTTGATAGTATTGACATACAGCTGTAAGTCCCATGTAATTAAATAGAATTTCAGTCATTGTCATTAATTACTTGAGAAGCTCGATTATTATTTAAGAATTAAAGTTTATAATTGTTTCGTAATAATCCCTTTTCGATTTATATAAATTCATTTTATATTGCATTAGTCTTCAGAACATTTTCTTGTACCTATCCCCAACTGGAATTGAGAGAGAACAAACAACTAAAGAATAAGAAATTGAAGTTTAAATAGCAAAAATTGTAATAATTGGAAAACATCATGAATTGTAAATTGAATCAAAGGAAGTCATAATTGAATCTTAATTAATTAATTAAAATAAGTAGCTTACAGTGTGACCAAGAAACATTCACAACAATTCCATTGACCGAAAAATAGTCAATAAGTTACCGAACATTCATTTATAAACGATAAACTAAGATAATTATTAGGAAAGCACATAGTTTTTGAGTTGTGATCGTGATAATAATTGGTTTCTATGTAGAGGCCCGTTTGCACGCTACGATAATTTGGATCAATTTATTGAGCACAGAAATCTTAGAAATTTATCAGATGATTGAGTCAGTGTTTACACGCAACGATTTTTACTCCAATATTTATAATTTTTACTAGCCGTCATGGAAGGAACATTATGGTGGTCTGCATTTAGAATGTGTTTAGATTTATGAATGCAGGCTGGCACCAATCACACAATCTGATTCCAACTCCAATAAATCGCTATGATCTCTTGTTTACACGTAGTGAAAAATTGTAACAAACTGTTCATTACGATAAATTAATCGAATTTGTCGTAGCGTGTAAACGGGCCTTAAGGGAATGGTTCAGGGTGTTTAGGATGTACCAATAATACTTGTCCGATTGAGCTGAGATTTTAACATAAGGTGTAAAGTGAAAAGAAATCATATGCTCTCTTTTTGAGATTTTTTCATTTTGGGGCCCCCCTCCCCCGTGGGGGTCGAAAAACCTTCTTTTTCGACCCCCCCCGGGAAACTATAGAACGGCTTGGGGGTTGGTGCTACAGAAAAATTTATTGAAGCTAATATGTTCTCTACTACTATCCTAAGGTCGTGGTGCAGCTTTTTTTTTGAATTTCTATCTGAAAAATTTTTTATTTGAATTTTAAAAAAAAAAATCATATTTTTTTTTTTTTTTTTTTTTTTCAAAAAAAATTAATTTTATAGAAAAAGTTATAGGAAAAGGGCTTCACCACGACCTTAGGAATTTCGGTCTGAACATATTAGCTCTTATACATTTTTCTGTAGCACCAACCCCCAAAAAGTTCTATACTTTTGAACGTGGAGAATTTGAGAAAAAATGGTACTTAGATAATGGAGGAAGAAAAAAAAATTTCAAAATTTTTTTAAATTTAAAAAAAAAAAATATGCTTTTCGTCCCAGCCAAGAAGACTCATCAGGTCGCTTCGGGGGTCAACCCAGGCAGCGACGAAGCCTTCAACCATAAATGGGAGGCAAAAAAACAACACAGAAACAACACAAAAACAACCTCAAAACAACCTCAAAACTCCCTAACCCCCAAACTGAGAAGCGTGTTTGACACACGTACAAACGTACTAGGTGAATGAAATTTTTTTTTTTTTTTCTTTGGTAAATTTGCAGGGTAACTAAATTAAAAAAAAAAAAACGAAAAAAATCCTAAACACCCTGAACCATTCCCTTAACATTACTTGTATATACAATCGCAATCATTAGGAAACTAATCTACTTAAGTATCTACATAATTTAATCAAATCCAATGCTCACAACAGTGAATAACTAATCAAAGAAAAGTCAGTGAATTATTATTCATACTTTTTATTGAACGTTTCTCATTGCAATCTTCAGAAACTCTTCTCACAAAGGAGTTAATTAGTAGAAGAAACTTCAAAAGGACGTTCAATGGCCTTGCCTCTCTTGGTGCTTCTTGTTCTTTCGAATAATAAGTCTTTTTGAATTTCATTTGGAACTACAAATCAAAGGAAATTAAACCGCAATTTGCAAAATACATAATGTGTATTAATTTCAATAAGTGGAATATGCTGCTGTTTTATTTACGGAATATAATTACCAACTTTTTTAAAATGAAACTGGATGTTAATTTTATATTTTAGGCTTATAACATGGAGTATTTTCCAATAAAGTTTATAAAATTTTTTGATGTTATAAGGTAAATAAGAAGTTTCAAAATATCGGCGAATTGAAAAATGGAATGATACCTTTTTTTATATTTTTTTGTTGTAATGGTATTTCAATATTTTTTTGTGGTAATGGTATTTTAGTTAGGTAACGATATAGGTAGTCATTCCAGTTTTAAAATGGTTTTAAATTCTTTGGTAGGTCATCTACAAACCATCCTATCAACTTAGATTACATATTATAACTAACTAAGAGATTATTGAATGAAATTTAAAATGGTTTGCAGTTTTATAACCAGTAACCTTAGCTCTAACTAATAGAATAATCAAGAGGGGATTTTTTACATTAACATCGGAACCATATTATACATTTATATAACAACCTATTGTACATGAACAGCATTACTACCATAAAATTATCATTAACATTGTCATATGTAAATTGCAATATAAAGCAATGCAGATAAACTGAGTAGAGAAATCTGTGTGCTGACCATTGCCATGCAGGTATAAGACTTGAACACCTAGCTGAGAAGATTGGGATTAAATCAGGAAAATAACAAACGAAAAACAATGTCAGGCGTTTCTTTAAATTAATAATAATTACAAAAATTCATGTGAGCTATCGGTTAATTACATTTTCATGTATCGTTTGTTATTTTCATTTTATTTGATATGGAATGATAAAACTACCCCCCCCCCTTTATTTGATATTGAATGATAAAACTACCCCCATGAATAATTTGCTTATCTTAATTCAACTGTCTGTGGTCTGTCACGGATTACTAATTTTAACTAAACAACCTAACCTTTCTCATCGACTGTCAGGCCAGTACTTAGCACTGTAAATTGAAACCAGATGGAGAGATTTACCAAAAGTCTTCTCATGAAAGATGTTATTTGTGTGCTTCGGGGTACTTGGATGGATTTATTTACATTGAAACTATGGATGAAGTTTTACACTATTGGGAATAATTTTTGTTGCATATTTCGTAGTCTTGAAACATTGAATTATATGCTATATATAAGAGTCTCCATTCCGTGGCTATAATATAACAGCTGATGTATCGCTTCAGACATTTATTTTTAACAAATAGTTAGGAAAATAGTGAGGAATATATTTCAAGAATTATTTTCCCATTATAAAATGTATATTGTTTTATGTAATTACTATTTATTTATACCTATATTTTTTAATGTTTTGAGATGTAAATTATTAACTATGAACAATTTTTTATGAAAGTAGAGACAACAGTAAATAAAAATGATTCATTATTCAATTAAGAATGATTACTAACTGACGATTCAATTAATTAAATAATTTTGTAAACTATTGATGTATATTGTATTTCTAATCAATTAATTTCTTGCAGTAAGTTAATAAATCTAGCAGTTTTAAAGTACAATTATTAACTGAACACAGTTAATGAAAAGTAAAAAAATATTTCATATTTTTCTCACTTTGATGAAAGAGGTAAAAAAAAATTATGTTTTCATATGGATGTACTCAAAGAAATAAATAGTGTTTGTTTTCCCGTTTGTTTTTTATCTTGTGATGTTATAGGAATATGATATGTATTAGGTATCCTCAATTCTATGTGTTATCTAATATCATTAGAAATTGCTGACCAAATTCTTCTTACTGCTGACTATAATTTTCTTAGTTTGTTATCGGTGGAACTCACGAAGAATTTTGCGATCTTTTCTATAACGGATTTTTTTCAATTCAATGTATGTATTTAATTTATGATAAGCTATTGTTAATTCTACATTCTGCAATTATAATTTTCCGACTGGTGCGAATCTCTGTTGCATATAGGCTGGAGGAAAAATCGCTAATTTGCATAAACTACTTTATACATATTGTCACCAGAACACAACTTTGGTCCTCATAGCAGAGATAGAATAAATTATACATCATCCACCTTTAGTTACAGTGCTTGCAACAGAGATGGAATTCGCATCAGCATAGATATTCCCATTCGAACATCTAAAGCAAATTTGGGATATGTATGGAATGCATTAAATGAAATCTCATACATTCCATTAGAGGGATATTTTTATTCAAATTAGGAAATTATGCTAATAGTATATTCCAAATTAATATATCAATTTTTAATAAATACGTATATTGATACTCTATTTTAGCTTATCTTATTTATTTTTAATTCAATCAACTGTTATATAAATGGTGGTCCAAAAAAGTTAATCATTTTATTTTTTCATCCCAAAGTTGTGTTATAGGGTCGGACAGGGTATCACTGCGCATGCCCTTTTTATGGGGTATCATTCCGCACCCTTTATAATTTTAAAACCAATTGTTTTAGCCTAAATATGATTGTACCATCATTTCAAGCATCTTATTTTCTCCCATAAACATTATGACGCACCATTATCCTATGAATATTTCAAGAGCTGAGTCGCAATATATGTAGTGCTCTCAGAATGATCTGAAAAAAGTTTGCGCTGGTGATTTTTAAATCCCGCAAACTCTCCAATAACTCTTTTACCAAGATTTATAGATTCATATTGTTTTAACATGTTAGCACAATCAATAACAGTTACATTATGTCAAATTTTCAACTTCTCAGTTTCAACGGGTTTCCTGCCACAACTGTGCGCAGTGATACCCCAGATAATTTAGAGGTAGAGGGGTATCACTGCGCATCATTAATAACCATATTTGTATGTAAATAAATATAAAAAATATGAGTTTTTAGCTCATAATAAAGGCATAAATATTGAATAAGGTGTAATTTAATTATAAATTTGATTAACAATAAACTTACGATCGTATAGTAGCTATGCAACTTGATATAGGGGTATTGAAATAGGGAGAGTGGGTATTTGGGGATGGGGGGGGGGGGTTGAAAGCTTTTTGAATTAATATTGATAAACATTAAACGTACGACCGTTTTATATTAGGCTACTTGATATAAGTTAACTATATAGTTGCATAAAATTTAAGTGTTAAATTTGTTGCAGATTCATTAAAAATGTGTTTAAAAGGCAAGGGACAAGTAGATTGGGAAGAGGGCATGTAGAGGGGGAAACACAGACGTTTAGATGAGGATTTAGATGTGGGAGAGGGGAAAATAGATGGTGGAGAGAGGGAAATAGATGGGGAAGAGAGAAAATTTAGAAGAGAAGAGAGGGAGATTTCGATGAGGAGAGAGTGTAATTAAAATGGTAGGAGAGGGGGATTAAGATGGGAAGGGAAGGGGATTAAGATGGAAGTAGAGGGATATTTAGATGGGGAAAGAAGAAGGTTTAGATAAGGAGACGGAGGGGCATTAAAAGGGGGACAGGAGGTATTTAGGTGGGGGAGAGAAGTGCTGTATTTATGCAATACGCAGTAATACCCCTTCATGTGCACAGTGATACCCCGATGCACTCACTAAAATTTACGCACAAAAAATTGCGAATAAGTATTTTATATATTTAGGTATTATTTCGAAACTGGTTGAGAACCATCCTCATTCAGGACCATTTCATCACGAGAAAAAAGGTTTCTCTAGTACCTTTAGTTTTTGAGTAAATACAGAGTTTGTGGGATTGTGCGCAGTGATACCCCGTCCGATCCTACATTTTTTCCCCAATTTTTCAGGTGATACGTAGACAACGGCCTGGGAGATTCTTTTGATATCAATATGGATATAACTATATAGAGGCAGCGGATGTATTTTACCACAACATCATTTCTTCTGCCGCGGTGGCCATGAGGAATGATTTTGGAAGGAAAAATGTACCTGATAGGACAATTCAACGATTGGTTAGCAAAATTAAGGAGATAGGAAGTGTGGCAGATCCTCTAATGGTAACAGTGGTCGACATCGGTCAGCCATCATTCCTGAGAATATTCGGATTTGTGAGAATGCATTGAGTAATCTCCCAGTGAAGTTGCAGTTAACCTCGTCACTAAAGAATATCATATCCAATAAGTGATGGTTATTTTGAATCTTTTGACTGTTGTTTTCTCAAAATGATTCTGGTTCTGTTTTTTGCGATCAATTTGACTTTGTATGATTTGGATCTTGTAGAAAAAGAGCTCAAGTTCATTACAAGGAATCTTGATAACAGTTGCTCTCGAAATCTGTGTGATACCTCAATGCGTTCTCACAAATCTGAATATTCTCAGGAGTGATGGCTGAGCAATGTCGTCCACTGTGGTCTATGTGGGTATCTGCCACACTTCCAATATCTTCCAATATACCAACCAACTGATGAATTGTCCTATAAGGTACATTGTTCTTTCCAAAATATCTCCTCAGGGCTACTGCGTCAGAAAAAGTGATTTTGTGGCAAAGTACGATTCGATGATTCTCATCCATTGCTGCCTACGTAGTGGTGTCCGGTCAATTGGTTCGTGGTCATTTGGGCCGCGGACCATTGGGGTCGCGGTCATTTGGGTCCATGTTTATAAAACGTATAATAAACATGCAAAGTTAATATAGCTTATGTATAATTGAATGCTTTCTTAGTTTTAAGGTCAATTAATAAAATGTTTTAAAATTCAATGAAATTTTAATATATAAAAAAAAACACTTAATGCGCTTCCACAATGTGTTGAACAATGATAATTTTTGCATACTCTAAAAAATAAGGTTTTTTACAACAAAGGTTTGCTTACGTCTAACATGGTAATATATGCTTTATAAGCTTTAATTAGTTCATAGTATAGAAAAATTAATACTGCATATTGCGGGCAATGTTTTTTTTTAACAATAATTTATCGTGTGAGTTATTGTTACAATATTTTAAAGCTTTACCGTAGCGTCTCTGTACTTCTTTTTTGCATGAAATGGCTCACCGCATTCGATGTACATTTCCTCTGTTGCAACTAGACTTTCTTCCTCTTTTCAATGTATCTATGAATTTTCATATATTTGGATGCAAGCAAGATGCGTTAGGATGAGATATGATAAGCTTCGATGTTATTATTGGTTCTAGGTAAATTATTCAACAATAATCCAAGGTTCCAAATTTGAGCACGAAACAATGGCATTAAGTGTTTTTTTGTATATGAAAATTGCATTAAATATTAAAATATTTTATTAATTAACCATAAAACTAAGAAATTATTCAGTTATACAAAAGTTAAATTAACTATGCATGTTTATTATAAACACGGACCCAAATAATCGCGAACCAAATGACTGCGACCCAAATGGTCTGCGACCCAAATGGTCTGCGACCCAAATGACCACGACCCCAATAACAAAGACCCGTACGTAGTATACCCTCCAGATGGATCCACGTTGATGTCAAAAGAATCTCCCAGGCTTGTTGTCTATGAATCACCGGAAAAATATGAACAAATGTAAAACACAGCTATGGAATGAAAAATAAAATAGCGCGCATATTTTTTGAACCAACCTGTATAATCAATCCATTATGCCTCTCTTTTTTATTTCTAAAATATAATGCATACATGATATGATGTTCAAAATTCATTTACTTTTAACACATAGCCATTCCATCAGTAGAATTAAAAGTCTATGGAATAATTAAAAATAACTTAATTAATTTGGATCTACTGTGGATTTCATATCAAACCTGAATATACTATCAACAATATAAAATCAAACTTGACAGCTTCAAATCAATTGATTTGTTCTTTGGAATACCATACTTGGTATAGTGTTTAATATTTAGTATGCATTTATTTTTTAGTCACTATATTACAAATGTTTTCAATTATGAAATTAAAATTAAATTATAAAGATAGATATTATAATAAAATGACAGGAGTTTGTTGTCATTAGCTTTACAGTGGATTTTACATATTGATCTTTAGAATGTGTGATTTATTTAGAGCATATTATATCTATTATTGATCAATTTAGATATATACATTTAATTAGAAAAATTAGTGTAAATAGTCATATTCTAAATACTTCTAAATTACCATCGAAAAAAACTGTTTTTCGATGGATAAAATGAAAAAGTTGAATAGAAAACTTATATATTAACATTTCTAGAGTTCAATAACAATTAAACATCTAATACAATAACTTTCATTCATCATTAACATTATTTATGTCATCCATGAAAGTGAATAGTTTTCTGCAATTTACTGCTCATATGTTCTTTTTTTCAACCCCTGCACTACACGATCGCAGTTCAAACAGAATACATTCAATACAATAATTTTGTTCCCATCATTCTTGAGTATAAAAAGAATTTGCACAGTACATTTACATGATAAAGGAAATGAACTGACAAAAAATCATATAATTCAAGCCGATGGTTTCCAAAATATCAATTGTGTAGCGAATCGAAAACACACTAAATTTTGTCAGTCCGATTAGGGATAAATGAATGTCTTTAAGCTGCTCTAGAGGATGTTATTTTTAGGAAAATATAGTTATATTCAAATTTTAAAACTATACAACACATAGCCCTACAAGTGTTGTGTCTGACGTTAAAAATAAGCACAACCAATCTTTTTTTCTGTTTGCATTAAATATTGCTTTTTAAGCTAAAAAAGGTAAATCTTTATAAAATATCTACAATTTATCGAAAATTAATAGATAGAATCATTTTAATTTATCAGTAGATAGAACTTCAAACTAACAAACAAAAGTGGCTTCTGAGTGTATTTTAAATTGTCTCGATACTTGAGTCTCCAATCAATGTGAAACTCGGTGAAATTATAGGTTTCCTATTACCTAATAAATTATACACTGTAATGAAAGAAGATTCTCTATATATTGGTCTCTATATGTGTACTCAATATCTGAATTGAATTCAATAGCTTGAATAATTTCTTTTGAATATAAGAAATGAATCATCGAACCTGCTGCAAAAGAACTATGTGAAGTGGAACAGCAAATGAGCTTCTTCATTCGACTGTGGATTTTCTTCTCATAATATTTAATTGGTTTACATGAATTTTAAGTATTTATCACCTCCCTCAAATTCTACTTCCCCCAGCTCCTCCCCCCTCCCTTCAAAATGCCCCCCTCCCTCCATTTTGAGGCACTTGCAGACAACTTTCATACCTAATATTTTTACACATGATTTGGGACATTTTAAGGTGTCTTTTTATTCAATTTTTTTTTATTTATCTCAAATTTCGGTGAGAATACTAATATTTCTTGGAAAAATTTTAATGACACTCAATTTTTCACAAATTTTAGATTTTTCGAAGCTCTGGTGGCAGATGAAGATGATCTAACGATGATTTCAAATTTGAAAGCTAATTATTACATACCTTTCTAATGAAATTTATCACTAATGCGAAATTGATAAACGAATTTTTTTTTTTGTAGAATTTCTAATAGCAACTAGTTTTTCATGATTTTTCGATTTTTCGAAGCTCTGGTAGCAGATGAAGATGACATCCGACAGTTCTGAATTTTTTTATACATTTAAACTAGGTATGCCAACAACTTATCCACACTAATGCATATTTGAATTTGAAAAAATTGAAAAAATGCTCCACCATACTGGATAGTGACTAATCGTTCCACCAAGTTTCATGCAATATGGTTTAATACTTTTTGATTTACTGAGTTATAAATGACCTTGAGCTTTGACCGGATCGCTCCGTAAATTATACCAGATGATTCCTTGACATTGTCCAATAGTCCCATAAAATTTTCGACAATTTGGTAGAATAGTTTTTGAGTTATTGAGTTACAAAAGTCCTTGACCTTGATCTTTGACCTTTGACCCGATCGCACCCAATATATAAAAATTAGTTCCTGTACAGTATGGGCCACAAAAATATTTCCGCTTTTTCAAATACTTGTAAATCGTTAGCCAATGGAAGAAAAAACTGTACCTTGTCTCTTTTTATCTGCCTCTTATTGTACTATTAACAGGTAAAAATAATTTTTAATTGGTGGAAATAGTTTGAGAACAGGTAAGCAAAGAGTGGGGGTGATTATTTTTGGCATTGCGCGAAGGTTATTCTTAGAGCTAACTCTGTGATTTTACTTGCTAAAAGGCAGTGAATAAAAGGAAAATTTTTAATGGTAGACATTTTAATACAGGGTTTTTACACTTCTTCCTTAGAAACTAATTGGAAATAGAACAACTTCAGTTACATTTTGATCTCATCGAAGTTTTCATTAGGAATATTCGTTCTTCGCTTGTTCATTGCATGGTTAAGGCCCGCTTCACACTTGCATTTTTAACAGCGCGGAAAAAAGCTCTTTTTAAAATGTGTTCACTCATGCGTTTTTTTTTATCTCTGAAGTAAAAATTTAATGTGATTTTTCCATCAGCGATAAAAAAAACGCAAGTGTAAACACATTTTAAGAAGAGCTTTTTTTCCGCGGTGTTAAAAATGCAAGTGTGAAACGGGCTTCAACCATGCAATGAACAAGCGAAGAACGAATATTCAGAGTGAAAATTTCAATGAGATCAAAATGTCACTGAAGTTGTTCAATTTCCAAATTGTTTCCAAGGAAGAAGTGTAAGCACCCTGTATTATAATATCTACACTTTTTTTCCTTTTATTCACTGCCTTTTAGTAAGTAAAATCACAGAGTTAGCTCTAAGAATAATCTTCGCGCAATGCCAAAAATTATCACCCCCACTCTTTGCTTACTTGTTCTTAAACCATGTCCGTCAGTTAAAACCTGTTATTAGTACAAGAAAAGACGGAGAAAAAGAGACTGAGATACAGTTTTTTCGTTCATTGGCTAACGATTTACAAGTATTTGAAAAAGCAGAAACATTTTTATGGCCCATACTGTATATTAACCAATCGTCCCACCAATTTCCATTCAATATGGTGCAAACTTTTTGAATTATAAATGAACATGACCTTGACCCTTGACCGGATCGCTCCCAAAATTCTACCAGCAGGTCACTGGACATGGACCAATCGTTTCACTAAATTTCAGGCAATTAATTGGTTGAACCCTTTCTAGTTATGCGAATAACAAGATGATAAATAAATGCCGTCAATAATATAACCTTCCCGCATTTTACAAAGGTAATAAACACATTGAAATATCTAATAAGTATATATACATAAGTGATTTAATTTTTTAGACTATAATAATGATACAACTTAATTATGAATGGTGACACTGTGAAACGATTAATTAAAATGTGTCCGATCGTAAACTAAAACTAATGCCGGTTTGAAAAAGAATTTCAAATTAGATCAATTGCGGTATGTTATAATTGATAAAATATAGTATGACTTGCATTCCAATATTTATTTGAATATCATATCCATAGTAGCATGAACGTAGTTTATAAATTTATAAAACATTTTAATCAATATATTTGTAATAATTGTACCGATTTGTTAAATTTAATCCTAACCAAATATTTTTTCAGAAGGCTCTGTGGTGAATCTCTCCATCTGATTTCAGTTTCCAGAGCTCAGTAGTCAGTACTGGCCTGACAGTCGATGAGAAAGGTTATCTTGTTCAGTTGTGCTCTGCTCTGAGTCGAGAGTGAGTGAGGTGCGCGGTGTGAGAGATTGTGTCCGCTTAGTTATGAACAAGTGGAAAATATCGAGCTGTTATGCAATAATTTTTTATTTGTATAAAATTAATAATTAGATACGAGTTTCAATAATATATGGCAATCATGTTAAAAAAAATTATTGTGCAATAATGTTTCATAAGTGAATATTTTTCTTTAAAATCCTATATATAGATATGAAATTTATTATAAGTTGAAGTGAAATAAATTGATTTCAATATATATTTATAGAATAAAACAATAATATAAAGTAGAAATATTGCTAAATACATAGGCATTTCCTTCTTCGTTTTTCCGATTGAATCAATAAATCGTATGGAAAAAAAAACAATATGAATATAAAAATAATTAATTATAAGCTTGTAAGATGATCTTCAAGATATGCTACACTGAGACCTAAAGTTTTAATAAAATTAGTATGAACGTAAATATTTTACTGGAAAAGTTCCAAATGCCTTCGTTATTTTCTGTGTAAGTACCTATTATTAAAATATTTCAAAATGATGCACTAAGGTCGACAAATCTAAGATTAGAAAAAACCGTATTTAGATAAAAAATAATATTCCTACGAATAATAATTTTAATTACAAATAATCTAACAAAAATAAGGAAATCACAATTAAATACTAAAACATACTAGACTGTGATCAATGTTTTCAATATAAATGAACTTTAGAACAATAATATTGGAGCAAGTAAAGATAACTAACCAGTAACCAGACTCCTTAACTTTACTAGGTTAAATTCTAGTCCGTTATCTTTACTAGCTTCATTTCTGGTCCGTTAACTTTACTTGTTAAATTATTATTTGACCAATGATTCGAAAAAGAATATAACTTAGGAATCTTAGAAGTTTTTTTTTTATTTTTTTACAACTCGTTCTTAACAACCTCAAAATGGATAATAGTTTTTTTTTCATCAATTATTTCAATTAATAAAATATGCAAAATTAATATACAATCATTAATATTATCATTTATAATGTTGCATATTTATATAAAACTAGACCAAATATTTAATAAAAACTAAATAAAGTTTTCTGGTCCGTTAACTTCACCTGCTTCATTTCTGGTCCGTTAACTTTAGTTGGTCCATTACTGGTCGGTTATCTTTACTTGCGACTAAGAACAAAATTAAAAAGAAAATATGACCTATGTACGAAATATTTATTTCGAACGGTTTTTTAGAAAGTCATTTTATTTTTAGTTTCAGATTTGATCGTGATTGCTTCAAATTCTGTATTGTGAAAATAATTATTTAGCTCATCTAAAGTTTATATAACATTTCCCAAGATGTCTTTCATCAACACCAGCAAAGGCTACCAACCAATTAAAATAAAACAACCGAAGAACAAAAAGTTGGAGAGAACGAAATATGACAAAATCCTGGTAGCTGTGGCCTATGAAGAACAACCAGAACTCCTTTGCTGTCAGAAAGGTTCTCCATCTTGGTGAGTGAAGTAAGATTCTCCATCCCAGGCCAAGTTGATATTTCTCCTGGGATTTAAGGTAATATTCGGGCAAGTGTGATTTATCCCTTGGATATTCCTTTAATATCATAGGAATAAAACCTTCTTGTCTGGGATTATGGTGAGTGTAGTTATATTGAAGTGAAGTAAAGTCTATCATCCTTGTGAGTGATGTAAGATTCTTCAAGAACGTAGCGTATGAGAGGAATGAGATTAGAATATGATTACTGACTATCTTATAATAAAAAGATCTATAGAAAAAATTATTGGTTCAATCCGAGTAATTCCAGTCCCATGTAATTAATTTCCTTTTGACGCCAGCGATATGATGAACGATATGGACGAAACGGAAGTTAAACCAATAATAAATTTATCAACCCGTGAAAATTTTAAGCTTTTAATTATTGAAATTGAAATTGCATCAGTGCATTTGTGATTAATTATAATCAGAATAATGTCACATTGTCACAAATATTTCAGTCCATTCATTTCACTGTCATTGTCAGGCCAATTCATCTTCATTAGTAACAGTATCATCAAGCATTAATTTGTCACTTGATTAATGCTGACATCAGCGTTTGTTGAGAGCAACAACAATATATTGCGCGGCAGATTGCTTGATATATTATCACAACGGAGGTATAAGCTTGTTAACATACTGATTGCAAAGCTAATTGTTATTGAATCGAGGTGACTTGTAGTGTTCAATAAAATTAGACTGTTCCAGTGTTCATCATTAAGAAGCTTCGCTTCAAACTCTCAATTCAAATCAGAGTAAGATTTAGCTAATCTCCTGCATTCAAATTTCCTCTTCACAAACAAACCAAAGTAAACTTGAACTCTTCAGTCTTGGAATGAAGAAGTAAACATTCACTTGGAATTACTTGAATTGAAACTTTGGAAATGCTTTTGAAGTTATAATAATGGTCATTGCCGAAATTTTACTATCAATGTATATTTTCCGTATTCAGATTACTAATATCTATTATAGACTCTAAATTATTCAATCGAATTTTAAAAACTTTGAAGCTGTTATTATCGGAGGATAAAATTCAATGTCGATGCAATCATATAACCCTAATACATGGGAACTAAAAAATTCCTTGTTTTTATAATAATTTATCGTTTCAAATGATCACTTTTGTCTAATTTTAAATCAAGTGAAGAACTGAAATATCATTAAAATCTAATATATATAAATAGAGACTAAAATTAATAAGAACTCACATTACTACTATAAATTATTTTCGAAAATGCCTAAATTAAAATTCAATATACGTGTATTCTTGTCTATTCGAATTCCAATTTCAGTGACTCGATTGAACGAATAAGTGGTGATTTAACTCTGTTTGATTTGATTTAGCTAAATGATTTAATCGAATTATTCATGGATGAATTTCTCTTCATGTGGAAATGAAATCCATACCTACTGTTTCGGATAGCTGAACCTATTTATTCCATCAAATTCCTTATTATTATACCATATTATCAAGTGAATACTTTCTAAAGCGTACCGAAAATTCTTTATTCTCTAATAATTCATCCGTGGGAGACTCTCCCAATTTTGTCTCTAATATCATGCAAATTATTAACCACGAAGAGCCTCATCACGTTCAAATTTTGTAGAGATGTGCGAGTCAGTTTGGCACTCTGGGCAGAGGGAAATAACTGCCTGCAGTACGCTGAATTTAATTTAAATGAAAGTAATGAATAAGAAATTTAGTCCATTGAATCTGCAAGTTTATTTTTATTTCAAGTGGGCTCTATTTGAATGGAAATATTTTATCTTAATATTTTTTATCAACTCGAGAGATATTAAATTGTTATGCCATCAAAACTTTAGTTTGGATTATCTTGAAAAACTCCCCTTCCACTTCATCAGTTAATTCAAATTAGTTAAATGAATTTATAAGATAGAGATAAAACTTTGCATTATTAATATTATTAATTAAAAATAACTGATAAATTTGCATACAATGTGTTTCTATGGAGATTATAAATACAAGATAAATACATTGTGTAATTTTCCTGTATTTCGAGAAGATCAAAGAGAAAGACTGAAGGAATTAAAACACATTCAACAATTATTATCAAGGCGATGAACAATGAATATAATTTGTTCAGAAAATAATTATATGACGAATTTTGATATTTTAGTTTCATTTACAATTAGGATAAGAATATATACAATTAAATTTCAGTGTTGTATTTATTTAAATTTCTTACTAACAGAATACCTTCTTGAAAATACTGGTGATTATGTAGGTGAATGATAATAATCACTTTGAGGCATTACAAATAATTTGTATCGATTTTTTTAGTTTTACGAGAGAACTCGAATATTTATTTTTTGTGTTTAATATTAATTTCGTGAATAACCAGTTCTTCCATTATTTATTGTTATTATTAATTCATTTTTTTTTTTTTCATTCTAGTTTCCGGACTGAGTACAGCGGTTCCCTATGGAATGGAGATGCTAGAACAGCAGCGGTGATTGCCTCCATCTGGACAGTGGTGAGTGACCTGTGATTGATCTGGTGAGTGACCTGTGATTGATCTGATGAGTGACCTGTGATCGACCTGGTGGGTGACCTGTGATTGACATGGTGAGGGGAATGTGAATGACTTGGTGAGTAACCTGTGATTGACCTGCGATTGACTTGGTGAGTGACATACGATTGATCTGGCGAGTGACCTATGATTGACTGGTGAGTGACATGTGATTTACCTGGTGAGTGACCTGTGATTGACCTATTGAGTAACCTGTGATCGACCTGGTGAGTGACCTGCAAATGACCTGGTGAGTGACCTGTGAATGACCTGGTGGGTGACCTGTGATTAACACGGTGAGTGACCTGTGATTGACCTGCTAAGTGACATGTTTTTGACCTGGTAAATGACCTGGTGAGTAACCTGTGATCACAACGTAAGTTACATATTTCAATTGATTAAAATTAAGATTCAATTATTGTTATTTGATTCAATATTCTTTTCCATTTACATTTCCAATATTTAGTGTTCAACTGTTCATACTTTCATTTTTCAAAGTTGGAAATAGAAACAAGAAAATGGATTAAATGTTAATGGGATCGACCCATCAAATCTGGTGAAAATTACCATTTTAGGTAGCTGCACCAACAATTTATTGGGCCCCGACAATTGGGCCTGCCGACTATTGAGCCTAGGACAATTGGACCCCACGACATTTGGACACAGACAATTGGGCCACAAAACAATTGAACCCAGAAAAAAATTGGGCAAAATTCACAATAAAGAAGTTTTACTTTGTTAAAACTAGGGTAGTAACAATATTATCTTTGAAATATGCTTTATATTCTCTAAAAATATGTTAATAATTTCGATTCAATTCACATGTTACATACGAGATGACACAAACGGTCTAAAAAAGATTATGCAGAATGAGTAATAATTAATATCATTTATAGAATGATTAATGATCAGTTACTAAAAAGAAACAAGGATTGTTAGGTGCAGCTCCACTTCATGAATAACTGACTTTTATAAAATCGAAAACTGTGCAAATTTATAATTCGAGCAATTTTGTTCATTCGAGCAATTTGATAATTCGAGAAATTGTTCATTCGAGCAATTGTTCGTTCGGGCAATTGTTTTTCGAGAAATTGTCTTTCGAGCAATTGTTCTTTCGAGCAATTGTTCATTCGAGCAATTATTTTTCGAGCAATTGTTTTCGAGCAATTGTCTTTCGAGCAATTGTTTTCGAGCAATTTACCTAGAACCGTGTTTGACACAGCTCGCTCCGTAATGTGTATATGAATTGCGAGGGGTTTACTGCTCTCTCTTTACATCTATCTTTATTCGCAACTACACCCATATGAAATATCGTCATGGCCTGGTCCAATGAAAGTTATCCAATTAATTTAAGTAGTAAACACTTCAATCCAAAGTTGTTATGAGTGACTATCCTACACGGCGTACACGCTATATTATTTAAACACAGGTAGCGGTAACTTTGAACATCGGCAAATTGATATATATTAAACTCTGTTGATTACAATAATACGTGTTGATTATAATAATGTTACCCACTACTGTCTTCCTTACAATTACACACGTTATATATTTTTAAGTTTTTTGAGATCGAAACAATATTGGGAAATAAATTTTTACCTCTATAGTTAAATTAAAGGGGAGTTAAATCAAAGCTTTAATGCTATACATAAATGTTGCATTTCTACTATATTAATGATAATAAGTTAGGTATTCAAATAATATTTTTTATAATTAAAAATTATGCCTGAAATGCATAGTGAGAAAAATGTCCATTTTGAATTGCAGTTTTGTGTATATATTTAAAACTATTCTGCTGTGTGATATAATAAACTCATAATGAAATTCATTAATATTTGTTTTCATTGCAAAATAATAATACTTCTCAAGAATTTCAGCTGCAATAATTGTATGGAAACATCATAAAAAAGTTTGGTCGCGCGACCGCTCACGATAAGAACTGAACCCATAGGTTGCACCCAAAGCCGAGCGTCCTCCAAAGATGAGTTAAAATGTAAGCCACTAGCTCACCACTTGCATTGAACTAAGAAAAATCGAACAGTTGTAGGGATAAAATGAGATTATGAGAATACATTTTGCATCAAAATTTATAAAACCCTTCTATATTGAACACTGAACAGTGAACAGGTTTCAAAAAATTCACAATAACTTAAATTCGACTCGTATGTTTCAATAGCTCAATCTTGTCTAGGTGGGCCATAGCCTTCTTCAAATACCCACGTTCTCATTTTCTATTGATTTTTCATCTAAAATAGCTACATTCTTATTTTCTATTGGCTACAATCCAACTCATTCACTTCACAGGAGTTCACTATATAGACTCATAGAGGTACTGTCACCAGAAAATTTGGGGCTTACATGACCTATCTCAGAACAGAAAATTAAAGTAGTTTAAAAGGATAATAGTATTCATTATTGAAAAGAATATATTCTATTAAAAAATTACATTTTTCACAACGAAAATATATTTTTCATATTAGGAATATTCTTTATTTTGACTATGCTTAAGACTATATTTTTATACAAAACGCATATTGTCACATCTCTAGTTATTACAGTAGCAATAGTCTTTAATTAAGTTAATTCAGTAGACTCTTAAAAAATAGGCAAATAATAGAAGTGTCTTGGGGCCCAATTGTCCGGAGTTCAATTGCCGTGGGGCCCAATTGCCTCACTTTAATTTATTCATTACTGTTTGTTATAATTATGGATTGCAATATTAATATGGTTTCACCGTAACATTTATAAACCTTAATACTAAATTAAGAATCCAACTTCTAAAATAATTAAATGACAATGGCAGATGAAACCTATTAAATTACATAGAACCAATGGTTTTCCGTGAATATATTATTAATCTTATAAATGTACTCAGCTTTTGATTGTCGTCTGGTGAATGTGTGTGATATTCAGTACGGCTAAAATAGTTCACTGATAATTTGCTTCACAAATTAGATTTATTAGGTGAAAGGAAGGAAATAGGACAAATGGATCCTAACAGTTAAAAAGCCAGAAATAATGCTCACCCTTAGCTAGTGGGAGTCCGTTGGCCGCATGGATTTTATGACTATACCAACTTACGGGGGTGGTTTATCACTGCCACACACGTTGACTGAATACTGTATATTGTATAATCTGCTACAGAGCTATACTACTCATGTACTTCATATAGATAATTTTAATATAACGTATATTCAGCCATCATCAAGGATAGGATTGTGGCTGACCTGGAAGAACACCAGCTCATAGGAAAGAGTCAGCATTGATTTCCGCTCAGGAAGTCTGCGTGACAATCTTATTCTTCAGTTCTTCATGAGCATGACAAATCAAAAGCTGTTGACATCGTTTACCTTGATTTCAAGAATATTTTTGACAAGGTACCTCACGAGAAGTTAAAATAGTGAAAATAACAACTATCGCTGTGGGCAAGTTATACAATGGATCAGGTCTTGACTTGCTAAGTAACAGTAATAGTTGGGTTCCCTAAGGCTCAGTCCTTGGTCACCTTCTCTTTATTAGTTACATAAATTACCTTGATGTATGTAGAACTCGTAAATAGGGTATCAAAGTTTGCTGAAGATCCAAAGATTGGTATCAACGCTGCAATACCAGAGGCCATCAGATAACTCCAACGTGTTCTTTTCAAGATTTAGGAATGGTTGGGGAAGTAACAGATGCCCTTCAACGTGGACAAGTGTAGAGTACTTCATGCTGGTCGTAGAAACGCTTAAGCTGTCTACACACTACTTGGAGCCTCATTTGTACCCACTGATATATATATATATATATACATAAGGATTTTGGAGTGATGACAACCAGGGATCTCAAGTTCTCTCGACAAACAAGATCCTAGGGTACATCAAAAGGCAATCCTGATACCAAAAGAGAGAGACAGTCCTACTCTTGTGCAGCTCTCCGGTAAAACCATTTTGGAGTTTGCGGTCCAATTCTGATTACCGACGTTGCGAGCGGATTGAGAGCTGTCGGAACGCGGGTGCAAGCGACGACGACTAACCTTGTACCTGAAATTCGAAAAAAATACGCACGTCAGCTAGAAGACCTGGGTCATTTCACGCTTGAGCAGCGACGTTTGAGAGGTCAACTCATTGATACTTTTAATATCCTTCCAGGGACCAGTTGAGTTGTTCCCGAAGACTACTTTTCGCTGTGTGTGAACCCCTTACGCAACCACAGGTGAGAATGTTACGTCTAGGTTCACCACTGGTAACCTGGATAACTTCATGCTGGTAAAGATCTGTAATGTTTGGAACAAACTGCCAGAAAACGTTGACAGCAGCCTTACTGTTGACACATTCAAAAATTGACTTGACAGGGTATTCACTACTGAGAAGTCAAGAACCTCATTCATTTGACCTCAGAGTTGAGATTGAAGTGTTGATAACCCTTGAGTCTCTGACAGCATTCTCACTTCAACTCCAATCAACTAAGAGAAAACCTAGTGCCTTTCCGTGGCGAGAGAGATAATGTCACCCCCTTCGTCCTGTCAAACATCTCTGGGAGCAGTGATTTATTGGTGTGACTGACCTTAACCAGGATGAAACCTTAAGCATATGATTCCTACACCAGATGGAAGTTCTTCCTTTGTTAGGTTTGGGAATACGGTTTGAAATGCTTAGGCTCCAAATGAGGAGTGATTGAGAGAGAGAGAGTATGTAATCCTTTGTCGACCTAACGTTGAGTGCAAATCTGGCTGTTCTCAGGGACCTTCATTGAACGGGCATATTGTTCCTATTGAATGTCCCTTTATTCTTGAGTGACTCTTTTTGACTGTTTCCTCTCTATTCACGATAGCCTTCTCTCTCTCTCTCTCTCTCTCTCAATTTACAATAACCTCTTCTCTCTCTATTAACATATCAATAAAACTCTATCGGAATTATTTGCAATTTTCAATAATCGTATAATCATTCATTTGTTCTGATGTTCAATGTTTGTGCATTGTATAAGTGGAAAGAAGTGTTAACAATATGAGAGAGAAATTCCAATCAAATAACAAGTGAATAAAATTAAAGAGGTGATAAATCTTCATGACAAATTTTCTATATAGAAGTTATTGCACATTGTTCTTCGATATTTTAATTAATAATTATGATACATTTTATTATTATTTACTTTTGCATCTTTCTTTGTTTCTGGTAACTCGCGCTAATCGTTTTAATGAATAAACATAATGAAACAACTAGAACTTCTCTCAACTTCAGACTTTCTCTGTCTTGTGTCAATAACAAAAAGAATAATAACAGTAATTTATGCATTTTTTTATAATGGGAAATTACCGAAGGTTGTGTTTCGATCGACAATATTAATTTGAAATCTTGATATTTGCATAATTCGAAAAGTATTAAAAAAATAGCCTGAAATTTTGTAGGAAGATTGTTCAATATCCAAGAATTTTTGATTAATTTTGTGAGCGATCGGGTTGAAGTTCATGGTTTATGTCCTGGAAAGGTCTAAATGAACAGAAAAAGTAGCGACGGCCGAAGAAAAGCGCTTTACAAGTGCCCGTTTCAGATATTGTATAAATTGATCAATTTTGATATTACTATGTATAATGATAATTTCTTCATCACTCACTTCTATTCAATTGATAAAGAAAGGATCTTAATTTTTATACTTGCATGAAAAATGATTTTCCCACTTAAACTGCAATATATTGATTTAAAAAGCGATTTTCAATTACTTAAACGATCTTAAAGAAAAGGAATAACAACCATTCAATCCCAAATAGGATAATCTTAATTATTAATTACAATGAACATTCCCTTCTATTTAATTTGGGGGGAGACTAACTCAATTCAAAAGATTTTGAAAACATGTCTGCCAAGCCACAGAGGAAGAAACCTAACTCAATATCTGACTACATCTGAGAATTTCAAAGAAATACAAAAGTGCACCACAATATAGAGAAGAAGATACACAAAACTGATTCAAATTTCATTTTACCTTTTCAATTCCCTTCAAAACTTTATGTTCAACTTCATAAGTACTTCTTAATACTTCTTAAAAGTTCATAACTACAAAGTTTTTCCTCTCCGTCAGGTATCTTCAATAATCATCACAACTTTTTACTGTTCACTCCTGAACAAACTTTCTTCTGATAGAATGGAGTTAGAAGAGCTATATTATGGTGAGAGTTTAATAAAATTATTGTTGATATTATAAGTTTAACTTAAAGATTGAATAGAAGTATCTCAATGCTTTGAAATCTATTTTCAAATTATTGGAGGAAGTAACTCTCGGTCATTTTTCTTTAAATCCACTAAAATTCGATTGTTGTCATACTATACGCCTCTAAAGTTTAAATTACATGTCCATCAGTCGTATGGAAAGCTTGACAAAAGAGAGCTTCCTCACAAAACTTAAACTAATATATATTTAAAAATAAACGAAATTTTTCATTGAAATTTCACTTACTCAAACATAATATTTTATACAATACAACAATGAAATTTTCCTATATCAAAATAAATAAGTAGCATCAAATAGATGGTTTTTGGAAAGTTTAAATATTATAAAAAATTATAGTAAATTATTTTAACATCTTATTCATAAAGATTATTCTGTAACAGTAGCACAAAATACTACCAGTTTATTATCGCTATAAAAAATAGGAATTTCTCTTCGATTTTCTTATGCATGAGTTAATAATTCCATCGGCAATTTGTGAACATCCAATAGATTGTTCAATACGTGAACAATCTGACGGATCACGTAAGATCTCTCTTAAGAACTGATATAATTTGAATCCTCTCTGTCTCAGGTGTTCAAGTCTCTTACCTGGCTGTGGTCAGCACACAGATTTCTCTACTCAGTTTAGGAGCATTGCTTTATATTGCAATTTTACAGGTGAGTTATAGTCGATATAGTGTATTCAACTAGTAACTACTTCAGAATTAGTTCATCATTGAAAGAACAATTAAAGTTCTCTGATAATTTGATAAAAATTAGATATCTTTGAGATATTTTAAGATCACACAAACTATTGCTAGTCTCTTATCACTGAAAACTGACTGTATGTAAAGAGAATTTTTGAATGTAGAAACTCGATATTAATGAACACTGAACAATATTATACATTGTTCAATAGTTGCGAAAAACGAAACCTTTCAATTCGTCTTCCAAAGTTTATTAATTAGGTACAGTGACATGAGAAGAGTCAAATATCTTCGTTCAATTTTTCGTAGGAGCAAAACAAATGAAATGGTCTCAATAATTAAAAGTTATTGAAATTACATTTGGCAGTTATTAATTTGCAATCTGAAGTATATGTAAATGAATAGAAGATAATAAAATAAACCCAGGTAGCAATTTTTCTTGGACGAAAATGGGACAACTTTAGCCCGAGAATCACTTGGGAACTTAATACAATTTTCTGCAAAAGGTAATCTTTACATCGCGATTTTTCTTTTACTTCATTCAGAGAGATGCAATTTGCTGCAATAATATTTTTTTCTTTCAGAAATGCAATGTAGATTTACTTCACATTTCTTTTTGAATTTTTATATTTTGACAATTCTAAATTGAATTACTCTGAAGATATTTATGATATATTTTTCCATTAGAATTTTTGTAGGTTAAAATGGAATTCATAAACAGAAACGGTATAATAACCGATTCATTTTATTTTATTTCAATTTTGACATTTTAAACAATCACTTGATTATAATTTACCATATTGGTTGAATAATCCATCTCATTATTTACAACAAATATAATTGAGAATTTAAATCAAATGGAATAAAAATCCATTATTTTATCAAGTTTGGTTAACAAATCAATGCATGTTTTTCTTTACCTACACCAATTGATGATTAAAAGAACAAGGAGAATTTTTCATAACCAGATATCGGATGACGAAAATGATTGTATACATCTTTTGTTTATTGCCGTTGATGACATTTTCAGCTAAAGCATAAAGTAAAACAAGTAATTAGAGAGTTTATAAAACATAGGTATAAATTATATTTAAAGTATAAAAAGACAACATTAAAGAATTCCCTACTTACATAAATAATATTTCTTTATGTTTTAACAGAATATATCATCTGTGGATGGAAAATCCTAATCTGAATTTAGATATATTTTTTTACCTCAGGAGCGGACAGACTGGGTGGCTCTGTGGATGGTGGGTGTACTGTCACTAACTCCACTGGAGGGAATATGTACAGTCTACTCCAACATACTCAGAGAACACGTCATCAAGGTTGGTAATGTGATAAAAAAATATGAACATTGATTGAATCAGGAATGTGATCTAGGAATGATGTGCCATATAGTCTAATACCATTGGTGATTAAATGAATAATACAAACCTCTGCCTTCATGATATACTAAAAATATTTATGATTTTTGCTTCGAATAATTATTTTATTGATAAAAAGTTAAAAATATTAAACATCAGAGTCATTTCTATGCTAAAGTGTACACGATAAAATGAGAATCAATAAAGCGGGTACTAAAAGTACTTCCTGATTTTGAATAGAGTTCTGAAAAGATGGCGATGGCATTGTGTTTCTTGCTCTTTGTCCCTCTCTATAGCTCTCAAACGAATTCCTTCAGAAGAAAGTATTGAGTTTTTATTGAAACTCTGATATTCCACGACACATTTATTTGCGATCAGTTATTGGATACTTCTGAGTAATGGTATTTATGAGTATGGTACTTTAATATTTGTTTTATGAAATATCGTCATGTATGATTGAATATTAGTTTGGTTTTATGATTTTTGAGGTCATTGAGCAATATATTTTAATATAATCCACTGTATTTTTAGTATGGAGTGTTTAACATCAATAATTAATTTTTCGTCTGTTTTAATTATGCAGATAATAATCATAAAAGTTTGAAAATGAAGTTTAAAAATGGTTTTATGTTCTCACGAATGAAAAAATCATTGTGATTTATTTCAGTAACCTTATTTTTACAAACACTTCGAACATGTTAGATTTCATATTTATTAGATTACACAGTGTATTAGAACTAATCTCTACATTTCTTGTTGGTATTACTAAGCAGTCTAAATACTATATAATTATTGACGAAATTAGAGCTTACGAGTCTGAATTTCCTCCAATGAATCCTCGACAATCTGAACATGGTCTAATTGCATTATTTTTCACCCGAACTTACCTAAAACTACATTCGTAAATTCAGTGAAGTAACTGCAAAAGTTATCCTAGACCCAATGCAGCAAACGAGTAAATACACTTCACGCTGTTACAAAGTGGAACAAAATCAAAGGAAGAAATTGAATGGATATTTGTAGTCATTGATGATATTCAGTAATGGAAATGATGTTTGTATTTCATATCATTTAATATGTTTAATGATTAAAATTACGTTTTCTCATTAATGCAAATTGATAAAATAGACCTGTGAGTGGGTGTAGTTAAATGTGAATGTATGATTAATTAATGCAACATTACTCCAATTTTTCTTTATATTCTTAAGATTAACTGCAGAATATACCAGAATATGAATTCCAATTACATTAAAATAAATCCACGTGTAAATATGACGGAGGTATTTAAGCTGCATATAGTTAACTATTTTATTGACAGAAAATGTATCGCCAATAGACCACCAAAGTGAAGTGATTTGAGTTCCTTTTTAGATTATTGGCGAAATATTCCTATGTTATTCGTACGGGAGAAAAAGTAGGTGGTAAAACATCCCTTACAGCTGGCTATTTACTTTCGCTTGGAAAATTCTAAGTCGATATTTGGATACCTAATATCAAAACGCATTCATTGATAAAAAGTTCATTGAAATGTGTATTCAAATAAAAAAAATACGAGCAATTTAATTAGAAATAACGTCAATTAAGAGACAAATCCGTAAATTAGGTAACCTGTACAACATATTTTTACGCGAGAAAATTGAAAGATTGCTTACTAAATAACGTAAAACTCTCTCAGTTTTGGGATTATATCTTATTATTGAAGTAATTTTATTTATTTTATAACTTTTCTATCTTAGAATAGGATTTAGAAACCTAAGTATTAGGTTTATGAATTATTACAAGATTAAAGATATAATATAATACAAAATAACTAGTTAGTTTCAAAACATGATATCAATCACATCACTATCATAATTATATTTATTTTAATTAATATAAGATAAAACAAGACATAACACCCCGTGTGATACTCCCCGGGGAGAGCTGCGACTATGGCAATTTTTCAGGGGCACAGAAAAATCACGCAGTCAATGAAAATTTCATAATTCATTTTTCTACCCTCTCAAGTGATCATATAAATCTAGTAAAGCTACCATTTGAAATTTGTTTCAATCTAATCAGTTCATTATAGAAGATGAAGAACTAACTTTAATATGTGCTAGCAAGTGAAAAACAAGTTCACACAGAATTTCAATCACTGACTATTATATGACGATTATACTAGCAAAATTCTGCTTACTAAAAATATTACCTAGTGAATGCACGGGAGAATTTTCAAGCAAATAGATTTATAGAAAGAGGAGTAACTTTAGTGTCCGTATCGAATGAAATTACAAATCTATATCTATATAAATATTTAATCATTTTTTATATTTAAAGCGAATAAGCCATAGCTACTACCACTTACAGTTTGTTTCAATCAAATCTGTTCAATATTGAAAGAGTAGTAACTATTTTCCCAAAATCCACAAACAATAACAGTCAGGGAGTGTTTTTAGGCTGCGCTCCTAGCGGGTCGCAGCAATAAATAACAAATATTTATGCTCCAATGAGGTAATTCATTTACATGTCTTCAAAAAATAATACAAACAATCGAATATTTGGCAACTCAGGTTTACGGCAAACTTACAATAGTAAATCATCAAATCTGAGCTATGCTAAATAACACTCTTGCACCCATCCTGAGAACAGCACCCAAACCAGAGAAAAATGTACCCAAACCAGAGAAAGTTGCACCCAATCCAGAGAATTGATTGCACACTTCCTAATCAATCTTTAATATCTTCCCAACCACGAAAAATCACTACCTAATCCAGGAACAAGAATGAACAAGTCCATATAAAATTAAATAGTTAGAGTATTAATAATTAAATTTTCAATATTCTACTCTATAGAATTTGTAGCAATTACATCAGGCTACCAATTAAAACTTTTTTTAAGTAAAACGAATCATTATTGAAGGAGAAGCAAATTTAGTGGTACCATCAGAAAAGATTCCAAGTCCTTATAAAATTATAATTTTTGACCATTAAAATTGAATTTTTCGAAATTCTATTCTCTAGAAATTGTAGTAAATACACCAGTCTACATATTAAAGCTTAATTCAACCAAATCAATTCATTATTGAAGAAGAATAAGCAATTTTAGTGACAAAATCGGTAAAAATTACAAGTCCATACGATTATATTTTATAAAATTTTGACATTTAAAATTATTTTTAATTTTTTTCCTCTAGAAAGTGTAGCGAATAAGTCAGCCTATCATATGAAGTTTGTTTCAATCAAATCGGTTGACCATTGAAGAAGTAGTGACTAGTCTCGCAAAATCCCCAACAACAACAATCAGGGGGTGTTCTTAGGCTGCGCTCCTAGCGGGTCGCAGCAGTAACATATAGTAACTTAGTTTCATAATTTTAATTACCTAACTAGGTATATTTTATGAGTTACAAAAGTAGGTTCACCGTACCTAGTTTCCCCATACCTAGGTCGGTTTCAGAATCCTATCCTAAGATAGAAACGGTATAAAGTAAATAAATTTACTTCAATAATAAGTTATACTCCTAAAACTGAGAGAATTAGATGTTATTTGATAACCAATTTTTCAAATTTCTCGCGTAAAAATATGTTGTACAGGTTACCTAATTTACGGATTTGTCTCTTAATTGACGTTATTTCTAATTAAATTGCTCTTAACTTTTCCATTTGAATACACATTTCAATGAACTTTTTACCAATGAATGCGTTTAGAAGATATTAGGTATCGAAATATCGACTTAGAATTTTCCAAACGTCAGTAAATAGTCAGCTGTAAGTGATGTTTTACCACCTACTTTTTCTCCCGTACGAATAACATAGGAATATTTCGCCGATAATCTAAGAAGGAACCCAAATCACTTCACTTTGGTGGTCTATTGGTATTTGAAATATACCATAATTAATTGAATACACACTGCATTGTGTATGAGGAGTTCACTTTCTTCATTCTATCTAGTTAAATAATATTTGATTCATTTTAAAGGTAATTTCATGAAATTGGTGGACTAAATTGAATATCTAAATTTACTATCATCGCAAATGAGAAAAAGATTAGCTACATAAAAAATTGTATTCCAAGCAATTTCCAATGATGATAGAAATCAACTAACAATTATTTTCAGCTATTAAGAGATCGAATTATGACGATATTGAATGAAAGAAATGGTATATGTAAAAATCTTAGTATAGTATCAGTTTATAGTGATAGAAATTCCTATTTATTTTATTTATCAGACTATAATATTTTTTCTGTTTATTTCAGAGGTTTGACACGCAGAGCAAAGTAGAGTTTTCAGTTTTTGTGGTTCGTGTCTTATCAAATGTGAGTAAAAATTATGCAATTGAAAGTAGAGCTTATTAGAGATAATCACACTTATTGTATCATTTTTATTTGTTTCTATGAAATATTGTAATATATATTTGTAATATATATCTCATAAGCATAATAATTGTGAGATAACAATTGAACAATAAATTCATATTCATCTTGCTGTAAAGATAATTGGTAGTTTTAAATTGTTTAGTTTGGTTTATATAATTATTGTCTACACTCAATTTGTTTCATTTTGGAAGTTCATTTCAATCGGAAACCTTCCGATTGATAAAGTTTCAGGCCATGTCATACGTTAAAAAAAAATTCTTAGTTTCATTATGTCATGAACAATTTCAATTTCTCTTAAATCTATTATTTTTCTATGTACATTCACCGAGAGCTAACGAACAGAATTTCCCTTTAATTCCCTCTCTGTCATATCGAACATTTGCTCTTCGTGTAGTTCCAAAAGAACATTTCCTAGGAAATTAACTGCATCCATTCGATTGATGTGATAAATAAATACAATTGATAACCAAAATTGGTTGAACTTAAAATAAATTATTGTAGCTTTACCCTAATAAAACTTGTATAGCTCTACCTTATTTAAAGAACTGGAACAAAAAAGACGATATTTAATGTATATGTAGAATTTTGAAGAACTTTTTGTTATTTTTTAGTTTAGGTTATAACTCTTTGATTAATTTCCTTTGACCTTTTGTTTCCTAATTTCATTTTTCTTGTTTCTTTCAGGTACTGAGTATGGCCGGTGTTTACAAATTCTATAGAAACATTCAGTCTGGAATATCTTACCGACAAGATGAGTTAATCAGCCTTTAGTGAAGATTCAGAGTGATTAGTTTGCCGTCAAGTTGATTCATTAAACTGTCTAGCTGATATATTAACAGTAACAATAAAGAAATGACAATAAATTAGACTACAGGGTTCAATATAATTCAAATTAATGATTAGGTACTGGAATTTGTGCTGATTTTAATTTCCTTCATTATTATCGTTGATTTGATTTAAAATCATAACGGTTTCATTGTTTGTACTTACATTATATTATCAAATCATTTGATATCAACATACAAAATAGACTTTAATTTTAATCTTTTGTTCACATTATTTAACATAGTAAGTTTGAAAATAATGTTGTTGTGACAATTTCGATTGAAGAGTTTTTTGAAGCCGTAAGTGTACACTGTGTGCAGTCTGAAAACTAGTTTAACACACAAATATAAATCAAAATTAGACTATTGATGATGATATGAATATGTTTATTGATATTAGCTCGATGAATTAGTTTTTTTAAAGATGATATGAAGTGGCTAAATTAATTAAAGTCAGGTCTCTTCAAGGCAAAATGAAATTGTAAGGAAGAATGTGTTTGGAATGTTTCATTAGAGTGTCAATGGAGATTGCAATGCTGAGCCTTTATTAAAACCTTTGTAACAAATTAAACCACCTTTACCACAGAACTCCTGAACTGAAATGATAATTTGGGAGCAAGAAATAGTTACGAGAAGGGTGTGATGACGTGAATTATAATAACTTGATGGGCAAATAGGATAAATGTTTATCTAACATTTAAGAGCAAGGGTCCAAGTGGTAAGTTTATTCTGTACAAGATATGGTAGGTAATTTTATCAAGATTGTGAATAGTTCCTCTACAATATTTTCTGTTTTTATTTTATACTTTTGTGAATGGAAATATCTGAATTATATATAACATAAGCAAATATTTTATTGAAATTATTATGGTTTAATTTTCCTCCATTTCTGTCAATTTTGTGTGAATTTTCTTTTACATTAATTATTCACGTATTTCAAACTAAGAAAAGAAGTAATTAGTAAGTCGAAAACAGAAGTTAGTAAAATAGATAGCCTTGTCAATTCTGCTTTATTAAAGGCTGCTTTTTACATCACTGATATCTGTCCGTGCGGCACGTTCCTCCTCTCAGTGATTCGGTGTCAGTGAAAAAATATATCGTTACATTAATTTCAACGGACATATTCACACAATACCGGCTCCTCGCAGTGATTAAAAATCACTGACCGGTGACGTCCCGGACGGATATCGTTGATGTGTGAAGCAGCCTTTAGGAAATCCAATAAAGTATATTAATATAAGTAAAATATCACAGATTTTGTCCTTGGGAACCGCAATTTCAAAATAAAATGTAAAACTAGAGAAATAATAAAAACTGCCATTTTCTTTTCAAGCTTTCGATTTATTCAAAAATCATCCTCAGGAAACCTAATTTTAACCTAAAAGATACACAATTTATATACTCTAATCTCCTAACTAGGATACAGACTATTTATAAATAAAACTTAATTCTATCCTTAATTACAATATAAATAAATACATAATGAAATGAAAATAAATTACAAAAATAAATCATTTTAAAATAAATAATTAAGAATGAATTGTCATTTCTTAGGGATTATTTTTTGAAAAATGGTTTCACTTGCAAAATTTTTGATACTGTATTTAGGAAAACTTTGAATAACATTCATCATTCAAAACCTGTAGAATTAAGTTGTGATAGGAAGCCAGTTTATGTTAGGTTAGAGTATTTAGGGTTTGTTTCCAATGTCCTCAAACGTAAATTATCCATTTTGATCAATAAGTTTTACCCTCAAATTCAACTTAAATTCATTATCAATTCATCTAATTCCATCGGCAATATGTTCAATTAAAAAGACAAACTCCCACCTTTACTTGTTTCCAATGTTATATACAAATTCACTTGCGGACAGTGTTCTGCGGCCTATATAGGTGAAACACGGAAATAACTAAAGGTGAGAGTTAGTCAACACAGAGGGGTTTCCTTCAGAAACTCCTTTACCGTTTTATCTAACCCTGAAAAGAGTAAAATTTTAGAACATTCTTCCGACCATAATCATCCATTTTCAGAAAAAGATTTCAAAATTTTATCTACCTGCAATACTTTAGATTTGAGGATATTGGAATCAATTTTTATTTATGATCAGAAGCCCCAACTCAATTGACAAGGGGCTTCTACGGAATTATTTATTTTAAAATGATTTTTTTTTGTAATTTATATTCATTTCGTTATGTATTTATTTATATTGTAATTAAGGATAGAATTAAGTTTTATTTATAAATAGTCTGTATCCTAGATAGGAGATTAGAGAATATAAATTGTGTATCTTTTAGGTTAAAATTAGGTTTCCTGAGGATGATTTTTGAATAAATCGAAAGCTTGAAAAGAAAATGGCAGTTTTTATTATTTATCTTGTTTTACATTTTATTTTAAAATATCATATTAGTACTTATCAATATTAGTGACAAGAAAGATGTTACATTAATTAAATTTCATAAAAAAACTCCATTACATGTGCAGATAAAAAGTTATTAATCTCATCTACATATAATATGTGTATCTCTTTTTAATAAGCCCCTATTTATATGTATTCGTTTTAATAAAAACGATTTTTCGTGAAATTAGAAAAAATATACCAATAGACTTCAAAACTTCGATTTTTAATTAAAATGAATTAAAGGATAATCTAATCATAATTGATTGTATTTATATCCTTATTTAAATTTCTAAAAAATGTAAAAAAGTTAAATAAACCGATTTTTAATAAATCTCGGATGGAACTTCCTACAATATTAATTATTGAACTCGATCCCTTTGAATTTCCTTGTGTCCATAAAAATAATCGCTTCAATAACTTTCAGGTAGGATAAAAGGTTGTAATATTATTATTGTAAAGTTCCATCTAATAGAAGGCGGGTGTTACAGGAAAATCACATTTGAAAATGTATAAAATAATCATAATTATGACTATTTCAGATCAATCTGAATAAATTGTACTTTGTTTTGTTATTGAAAGTATTACTGTTATAGAATGAGAGTTAATTTCATTATTACTCAATTTAGCTTTAACGAATTATTTAATATGGTATATAATTATTTTCACTGAATACAATTAAGAATTAAATAAGATAAATAAATTAAAATAATATATAAATAGAAACGGTACCTTTACAAAACAAAATTTTGCAACTTGCAAACAAATCACCTCTATGATCGAAAGCAAATTTGTCTTATTTTAAAGAGATAACTTAAAAACGTATGTAATATCAGCTTCTAAGATAATTCGATCACGGAAAATTCGGTCTCAGAAATTTAAGTCTCGAAACTTTCGGTCTTGTTTTATAATGATTTTATTGAATGCTTAAATGCATAGTGTATTTATTATGGCGGATAATATTATTAACCGTTGTAAAATGAGACGTTACATCACTAATTTTGACTGTTTTGGCATTTATCTAACATGATATTTGAGCGAAAAATTTGAAATTTTCGGTCTGCAGCACGAATATAACTTAAATTGTTAGATATATCAGAACAGAGGGATTCAGCCCCCCCCCCCCCCCTCCAAGACCTCCTTTCCAGATCATAAAGTAATCATAAAGAGTGTAATATAACAAACTATCTGATACAACAAACTGCATAACGGCCTTGTTGTTGAAAGCTTCAAAATAATCGAGACCGAATGTTCCGAAACCAAAATTTCCCGACCGAAACTTCTTGTCACCGTAATTCAAATATACTGAATAGAAAATTACATGCTTGAGTGAAAATATGAAGTGGCCTTTGAAAATTAGAAAGGATCCAGTGAATCTGATATGGTCCATCGTAACTTCTTCTCTTGATATAGAGAGAAGGTAATTTTACACCAACTATATATATATATATATGAGGTATGAGGTCTGCTCTTATTATAGAATAAACATCATTAGCTTAATAGATATTTTGAAATATTTAAAAATAAAGTTTTAAAAAGCATTTGGTAAGTGAGTATTACTTACCAATTAGTTCATAAAGTAATGAATTTATTTAACATTAATACACAATATCGGTTTATTTAAAATTTAATCGTTTTTTCCATCATTTTGGGAAAATATTTTGGATACAGAAATTTCAACAAAATTCATTCTCTTTTTTTCATTCACAACATAAAACTCACTAATTTTATCCATTGAGACGCTAACAAGTATAGTACGGAAGTTAATATGAAGGCTGAGGAGCATCAAAAGAGCCAGTCCATTGAGAAGTCTTTCATAAGCTTCTCCTTCCGATTAACTTTCATGTATGAACTGACACAATATCAGAATTATTAATTTATTAAAAAGGTATAAGCGTTCCAGTACACGAAAATACATGAATTTTTATTATCTTGAAGAGTCAGGAAATATATTTGATCTGTGAAGCGAAGATATTTATAAAATTTCATTACATGCGAAATGAGGTGATGAAGCTGAGACTCGTATTGCTTCTGTTGATAAATATTAAGTACATTCAAATAATTTTTCCATAAAATGTATAGTAATTAAAGTTCCGTTGATATTTCATAATAACTAAATTAGTCGAAATTAACTTGGCCTGAAAATAGAAATTTAAAACTCACTCAAACACTTCATACTCTGCAAATCTGCATATAAATTTATTTGATATAAAATATAAGCTGAATAATTTTTTGTCTCGAATATTTTTGTATGTTTCACATCTAAATTGTGAGTGTTTACTTTAAACGTTAACTTTACTTTAAACGTTAACTTTACTTTAAACGTTAACTTTACTTTAAACGTTAACTTTACTTTAAATGTTAACTTTACTTTAAACGTTAACTTTACTTTAAACGTTAACTTTACTTTAAACGTTAACTTTACTTTAAACGTTAACTTTACTTTAAACGTTAACTTTACTTTAAACGTTAACTTTACTTTAAACGTTAACGAACGTTTAAAGTTCGTTTAAACGTTAGGTGTCATTCAAATATGTAACCTCCAAATATTCTTTAACAGAGAGCAGTTCGTGCTGTATTCAAGTTACTAAATGTTAATTTCTGTTCGTATTTGAACAGGTCTTCAGAATGAAGCAAGGTTCTTTCAATTTCTCGTGAATGCATTCACAGAGTTAACAAAAGGTGTAATCTGTCTGTGAGATCAACCCACACACATTTCAAACATTGTACAGTTATCTATTACAACACACTCGGTATTATTCATCACTAGCGAAAATTAAAAGTATGTTTATAAAAATTGTTTTCTGGATTTTCTGGATTGCAAGAAAGAGCTTAAAGGTGGTGTGTCCATTTTCTTATTCAATTCTTGTAAAAAAATTTAAATATATTCAAAAGCCGAATTTTAAAAGCTTGACCGTAAACAATATAATTTAAAATTTAGCTGAATGAATCAGAACCTTGGTTATAATTTCAGTTCTTGTTGAACAGTAATAGAAAATTTAGATTAAGATTATTTATAGAATACGTGAATATTGCTGAATAGGAAAAATATTATAAATTGATAAGCAACGAATTTACTGAATATTATTTTTATTTCTCTGCTGAAAATGGAAATGAATTCATTCCGTCCATACAAATATAGTTTGAAGGTGGAGTGTCAGTTTATTGTAACCCTTTTTTGAAACAAAAATTGAAAAAAGTGCCTCAGTTTGACAGAGATGCGCCCCGCGCAGCATTTATGTTCTTATTTCACTCCGAGTGTTATATTTTATACTTTAGAGAATGCTTTTATGGAACCTTGAAAGATAAAGAAGGGGTTCCACTCAAAATCTTTTGTGGTTCTATTATTATCATCTCTCTATTTTTTCACGTAATTAACTCAGAGACAAGATCTTGAACCATTGGAAATAAAAGCATACAAGGTAGAAGAAGTTACAGTATAGCTACGCATATCAAGAATAGACATCAGAGTGGCTGCCACACTACAGTGGCCGCTTTGTCCGATTTTTTTGAAGCCGAGTTGTAGCTGAAAGCAGTTTTTTTCTCTGCTTTTATCAAACCTGAAATTGTTTATCATTTTTAACGTATTCACCTGATACCAAAAGTGAAAGTAAAACTCATTCTGTTTTTCAATGTTGCTTGAAATATAATCTTCATTAACAGAAACAAAGGAATTAGTGAGTAAAATTGTTTTTTTATTATTCTTTTTCCATGGATACACATATTTCTGCATATCAGAAGCATTATTTATGTTCATACACAAGATTTTAATATCATACACAATTTTGATTAAATTGGCTATGAATTATTTCTAAATGCAAATTTGATTCGAAATTGATAAGAAATTGGTTTCTGAAGATGCACAATTGCATAAGTGCAGTCAAATACAAGTGTTGCTTTTAGACATTATAATTTAATTGGTCTGGCGAAAAGAGGACAAGTTTGAAAGATTTGAAAATAAATGGAAATTAGAAAACTGTAATTTGTGAAATTAGTTAAGTGACTCTTTTTTCCACAGAAAAATATACAAAATAATTTCAGTTACTTATAACAAACAGTTCTCTTCCATTAAAGCGGGTGCAGCTGATGAAGGTGTAAGAGAAAAATAACCTGGTCTGATTCACAATATATGGATGTATCACTAAATGTCAATATTTGAAGGATATCAGTTAATTCGAAGAACAGTTATCCAAAAACAGATTTTGACTTTATGCTAATAATTTCAATTCCGTTAATCCAGTGATTAATAATTTGCGAAAAAATGTTGTTAGACAAAATTCAACAATTAACATTGTATAAATAAATAAATATAAAATAAATTCTCAAAAAGGAATTTTCACTTTCAAAAAGAATAATATTATATATGAAAAGTGTGTATTCTTTTCTATTTTGTCAAAGGAAAACAAACATTCGTCTTATGAATTTATTTATAAATGCAAGGGTGTATGCTGTATAAAGGTCAGAAATTGTTCTATACCGCATATAAAGGCCATTACGTCTCTCCCTTGGTAATGGGTTTTATTTTATTATAGCAAGTTACGATAAATGCTCTCATTTAATATGAAACGTTAGCAGGGCTTACATTCTCCTATTAACCTTCTAATTGAATAATGCATTCGTGCATGTAAGAATTAATATGAACATGAATAATCAATTATAGTTTTACGTAAAGAAAGGAAGAAAACGCAAAAGTTTATTGCAAAAGATGTGTTCCAGTTGATTGAAAGGATGTTTATAAAAGATGTTAGTAATCCAATAAAAAGTAAACGCAGTATCCAATTGATATTAATTGGAAGACTATTATAGACATTAATTACTCTGTTCAGCCACAAAGAAATATTTCTGTTATGCATGCAGCTGTTTAAGAATAATTTGGACCAAGTATATTTTATGGACACCAGCTCCATCTTGTGTTCATAAGCTACACCTGTTTTTTGGGGGGTCATTAAAATAGACTTGGGTGCTATTTATGATAATTAAAACTAATTAAAAATAATTGCCATATATAATAAGTAATGTGAAGAAAGCATAATAAAGAGGCAGTTAAAACAAAAATACATAATACATTTTCCTTTCTGATTAGTGAATCATTGTTTATTATTGTAATAGATACTGAGCTGCGATGTTGTTACAAATCACTTCCAAAGCGTTCGATGAGAGCCGGTCAAACCACATGAATTCATTGAACCAATCATGTTCATGATGTAATGTTTACGTCGATTCTTTTATTATAGACACTTTTCGTTTGATATTCAGACAAGTTTTGCTGTGGCTTCTCCATAGATACTTCACACTAACACTGCTGTCTTAATCTATTTCATTTCTTCGTTGCAAGCATCGCACTTCATAACTCTTGTCGATAGTTGTCTCTTCTTCATTAATTCAATGGCTGGTAGTGGAGCTTCACAATAGAAGAGGTAGAATTTCAACTTGAAACGTTGCTCTGTTCATTTCAATACATTAAATTAAATTCTGGTATCCTTAAATGACACTTGGATTTAACACCAATAATTTCAATTTGTAATTAGTTTGCCACTGATTTGAGTCATATAAATAATTAAAAACAAGCAAGATTTAAATTCTAAACATAAAACATAATATTTCACATCTAATTATATAGATACTAATTTGAATAGGAAGGAGCTATCATTAATAGAGAGGATGAAATAACTTGTGTCAAAGTAGGTATATTTCCCTCCAAGATGATAGTGAATATAAATTTGATAATAGAATGCTGATTATATTAAATGAAATACATATACAAGAAGAATAAAATAATTACCCACATCTTTTTAGTCGTTGTAAAGGGAAATAAAAGAATGTATGTTTCTAAATAATACACCAGAAGAAATTCTCAAATAATTCTAATTAATTGATACAGAAAATAATTCAGATTATATCATTACAAAGTTCATTTGATAATTATGATCCAAAATGGTCATGTTTGACACTAGTTTCTACATGATAAAAAGGAAAACTAAACTCTTTTTTAACTTACAATATTATCCGTTCAACGTGAGTACTGAGTATAGATTAGGTTAGAAAACTAATAAGAATAATATCCTTTTTTTTAAACACTAAATGTAATTGCCATTGTTGTAGCATTTTCATTATTATTAAGTGACTAGTGTATTTTCCCGTTAAAAAGTAACGGGGTCTTCATTAATAGCAATTTATTATGTTATTACTTTTAGTGAATTTAATTACCATTTATTTTTCTGCACAGAATGATTCATTTAATAGATAAAATACTTATATGAATGGAATAAAAACATAAAAAGTTGAATTTTATTTTTTCAAGATATTCCCGTGCTGAAACTAGTTATATTCTTTATGTTTAATATCCGTCGTGTGAAAGCGGACACCGAATGAATAAATAAATACACTACGGGTATCATTAGGATAGATTAAGTAGTATTATATTACATTATTAATAATGTCACTCGTATCTATAATTGAAATATTTTTTAATCCGTATTTGTTTGGTGGCGCCCTTCAAACGGAAAAGTCCCCTAATATGAAACATTGTATCAAAAGTGACTATATATGAAATTTTAGGGGATCATGAGCTTTGTTTGTTTTTCATTAATATCCCTTTCATGAGTAAACAATACGAAACAGTGAAATTAGTCTGAACTACCCCCATTTGCGTATACAATACGTTTGATATACATATTAAAGGCAAACTTTAATGAAAAATGCATACATATGATAATTTTGATTGTAAAATTTTGCATTCTTCTTCTTAATTCTATTTTACTTGAGAAACTAACTGTTAATAAAAAATAATTTTTTTAATGCATTCAAACCAAATTACTTTCACATTCACCTAATTTTATATTTTTATTACATAGATAGTTAGACACTGTCGATGGAAAGTGTACCTGAGATAACTTTTCAAATTATAATATTTTCAAATGTCTTAGAGAAACTATATCAATTGCATTTCGTGTAGTTAACTTTTACTATCCCAGCTTTGTAATTAACTACTATGTAACTTTTTAACTATTTCTGTTACCAAGCCTTTTTTAATTACCTTTTATCCCTCAAGATTTAAATTTTTACTGCTCTTCTCATTTTATACCTTTCAAACTTTTTTAATTTATTTATAATGAGTTTAATAAAATAAAATAAATTTAATAAAAGTCATTTTAAAGTAACTGGTCTGGGCACACAATGGCAAAGTTCTAAGATTTGAGAATGATAAGGAATTAGAATAATGTGATTTGAGATATTAGTATCATGATTTGTTTTCAGTTTGAGTGACAATCAATCTTCAAATTATATATTTGTTTAGGGTCTTTTACTTAGAGTTTCTCACAATTTTAATTTCTTCTAAATTCATCAGCACTTAAACTATACTTTAAGGTTTACCACCTCGCCGCCATTCTTACTAGTGCAAGTTGAATTTATAGCGTGTTCACAAACGGAAAAGTACTATTCAATGAAATGGGTACTTTCCTTCGCGTCTCTCAAATGCACTTCGAACTTGTAGAATAAAATCTTTATGTCTTTTTAACGCAACTTGCAGCAATAGACTGTAGGTAATTAAATGGTGATTTGCTATCTAATTTAAACGAAACGGTTGGTGGAGAATACAAATAACATTCATGCGTCAAATACTGCTCTTTATGTAACTAACTGTTTGCTTGAAACTATTTTGTCAAATAATTCAGAAAACGGAATAATAAATACATAATCATTGAAGTTTTCTTTCATACTTAGCTACAATAAATAATATTATAAAGAATATTCACTTATGATAGATTGATTGATATTTTTTTAATTAGAATTAAATTGAACTATAAACTTCTATATCGAGAGATTTCGATGCAATTTCATTTCATATAAGAAAATTCATAAACTCGTATTAAAAGAACCGTTATAGTATATAGTGAGCTTGTTCGGAAAACATAAGTTTTTCCATAAAATTTGGGATTTCAAAATTATTTCAATAATCCCAGAGAACATTATTCTGATGTTATTTATTTAAATCATTTGCATATACAGTTCTTGAACTATTATTGGAATCTTTTTCTGTATCTCCAATTTATTTTGTGGTGAATTGTTCTCGGTGGTTTGCAAGTTTTTGGCACACCGATTAAAAACTTCGAAAGAAGGAGCATATGGGTAATGAAACATTTACAGAGAGATGAAACTGCTGTACTGCGAAGAAATGATGTTATTATTTTATCTTTCATTAATGTATCATACTATTTGTTGAAATGTTAGTGATAGGTTAATAGATTGATATATATTAAATGCGATTCAAAAATATACAATTATTTGATTATTAAATCCTTTCACTCAAATAATCAGTTTATTATGAATATAATTTTGGAACAAGATATCTGACACTATTATTAGCACTAATTTGAATTTTAAGAAATATATTTTGAATTTAAATAAAAACAACATTTTACGTTATACATAATTGATGCATAATGCTAGGCCAATAGAGAAATAAACAACTGGTCAATAAAATATACATATAAAAATAAATATAAAATATATACAACATTCGCTCAGTAATTTGATTTACTGATCAATTAATATCAGTTAATCAAATATACAGTCACATTATATCTACTACTATTAACAATCACATTAAATCTACCGATTTAATTAGTTTCTAGTTACTTACAATGTATGATGAAATTTGTCACTGACCTAACTACTCTCATCTTTACTTAATTACAATCTGCTGTCTCTTATTTGCTCAGAACATAATAAACACAATTCCTGTGCAATATAATGACCTAATTATTGTTGGTGTATACTTGCGTGCTTTGTTCTATTCATTTTAATGAGACGGAGCAAATACAGAGTAGTTAAATCTCTTGCTGCTTTATTTGTTCATTTATTACGTGAAGGAAAAAGACTTATTTTGGGAATAATTTATTATGGGAATAATTATTGTTTCATTATTGGAATATGGGAATAATATGGGAATAATTTATGGTTTCATTTTTATAATTGAAGATGTAAATTAAGAATTTTTATTCTATATTTAATCAGTTTTTATTCATTTAACTAAACCCTAATTTTATATATGTACAAAATATATTCAGTAAATAAAAAAAATTATGATTAAACTAAAATACAAAATAAATTGCCAAGGTTCCTTAAAAATTATAATTTTGTGATAATCGTAAATATTTATAATTATAAGCAACCTAATTAAAACTGAGATCAAAAATAAATGAAAGAAAATTATTCTAAAATATTTTAAATTAAATATTTAACATTGGTTTTATTAAAAATATAGAGAGTATCAATTATTGTATAATTCTATGCATCTAAAAATGGTAAATTTTCATTCGAATTCTATTTTAATAATAATTGAAGTAAGATGAAACCAATTTCTTCTAGTGTCATGTTGGTGAGAAGGGATGAAATTTAGTAAATATCTATTTCGTTGATGACTGTCGTAAGCTATTACTGTATCCTGGAAACTTCATTTCATTTGAAATAGCAATAAAATTGTTTCATCCCTTCTAACGTAAAACTCTCAGGAATATAAACGTCAATTTTGATGATTATTTATAATGTAAAAACAGCATGTATTTGTGGGGGAATTGATGAATAAAATAATGCTATTTATCTGAAACATTATTTCACTGAAAATATTTGAAAAATTCAAATCGAGATTCTAAATTATTTATTATTTAATAAAGCCTGCAGCTACGGATACAATCCATACCATAGGCAATTATAGTTTTGTAAGCTATTGAATAATTATTAATTAGGTTAGTGCCCCGCATCATTAATAGGTAGGATTAAACTGAAGATTGAAATGCAACTTCATTTTCTAATCATCTCAAAATCTTGACTGATGCTTGGGTATAAGAGAGATTATTATACGAAATGGGTGACTGGGATTTATTTTTTGCATTTCTGTTGAGCTATGAATTGTCTCAATGCTTAGGCAGATAATTTAATATTCTTATTAGTAGACAATAGGTGTAATCAAGCCTCAATTTACCAATAAATGAATTCATAAAAAACGATAGTAAAGGATCTATCTATCATTTGCGCCCGAATTTACACTCAAATGATAGATAAAACCCTCATTCTATTATCATTCAAAAAGAGTTCAATTATTATAGCAGAAAATAAATCCTCTCAGCAGAATAAGAACATCTTTCCAAGACTTTGAGACAAATTTGTGCCCAAGTTCAGAAATTATCTCCTATATAAGTATTAATTTAGCTGAGGGAGATTCTGAGAAATTCATGATTAGAGAGATCGATTTAGTCTAATTAAATAAATCTTCTACTATGCTATTGTGAGGCTGAATATAAATGTATATCTCTAATTATTGATATACCCATTATTTTATTTTATTTTATTTATTAAACTCAACACAAAGCAAATTACAGATAATATCAAATGGTATAAAATGAGCAATCCCGTATAAGTTAAAAACTTGAGGGATAAAAGTATAAAATAGGGATAATAAGAATAGTTAAAAAGTTACATTTGGGTTATTTACAAAGTAAGAAAATAGTTGACTAGTTAAAAAAAATCATTTCTACATAAAATCATCATGGTATTTTTCCATAATAAAATCTTTGTACAGCTTTTTAAAAGAATAATTAGAAATTTGTAATGTTAAAAAAGTGGGGGATTCATTAAAAAGCTTGATAGCTTGGAAAATAGTAGACCGTTTTTCTACTTCTAGTCTAACTGGAGGTAAAATAAATTTAAAAGTTCGTGTATTATAGTCATGCTGTGGTAAGAACTTGATAAAATACCTACCTAACAAACCAACATCATCATATAAAGCGCATCTAATAAATTTCAATAAAAAATAATTACAAAGGTCCTCAAATTTTAAAAGTTTAAGATCGAAGAACATTTTACTGGTAGAAATTAAAGGAACATGATTGACATTGTGTTTCACTTTTAAGATAATTCGTAAAATTTTATTCATTAAAATTTGTATTCTATTAATATGAACAGGGTAGGTTTTTCCATAGATAATAATGGACTGGATAACTATTGAGTAGGCAAGAGAATGGTAAATTGTAAGAAGAGCAGGTCTATTGAGGTAAGGTGAAGCTGCATAAATACTGCCTTGGATTTGGCTGAGTCTATTACAAATATGGGTACAATGGTTAGAAAATTTGAGTTTGTTGTCAATAAAAACTCCTAGATATTTAAAAACCTCCACCCATTCAAGTAAAACATTATTAAAAAATACAGGTGGATAAGATGCAGGATGGGAGGGAGAGAATAGCATTAGTTTAGTTTTCGCAGTATTTGGGGTTAATTTGTTCATAGCTAAAAACATCTCAAGTTTCTTGATAAAATTAACTAGTTTAAAAGTAGCTTCATTAAAATCAGATCCAGCAAAGTAAAATACAGCGTCATCAGCAAACAGGGTACATTCAATTCCTAGGTTTTTACTAAAGTTACATATGTCATTGATAAAAATGTTAAAAATTGTCGGCGAAATCACCGAACCTTGGGTGAGACCTACATTAATAGTTCTAAAAGTTGATTTTGACTCGTTGATCTGAACATATTGCTTTCTATTATTAAAATAACACATTAAAAAATCGTTAAAATGTCCTCTAATTCCATAATGACTAAGTTTTGATGATAAAATGTCTAAATCCACTGTATCAAATGCCTTTTTCAGGTCTAAAAATAAAGCTATTGTGAATTTTCTTCGATTAAAAGAATTTAAAACGAATGAATTTAATTCCAGGATAGCAAGAGATACAGTGGATTTTTTCTTAAAACCGTACTGGTGGTCAGAAATAAAATTCTCTTTAGTTATAAAATTGTCAAGTCTAGAATAGATTAATTTTTCAAAAAGCTTATTAAAAATAGAAAGATTAGAAATGGGTCTAAAATTGTTAACATCTTCCGTACTACCAGATTTAAAAACAGGGGTCACTCTAGCTACTTTAAAAACATCTGGAAAAACTCTACTATTAAAACTAGTATTAAAAACATGACATAAAATTGGACAGATAAAATCTAGGGTTCCGATCAATAACTGTGGCTGAACTTCATTTTTATTAAAATGTTTATTTTTGAAAGACAAAATAACGTTACGAATTTCTGTTTGAGTAATTGGGGGAAAAGAGCATACATTAGGGACAGGAGGAGCGTAAATGTGCAATGGAGAGTTTACAGTTGGTAATTCTCTAACTAATTTATTAGCAATGTCTGCAAAAAAGTCGTTAAAATAGTTTGTAGTTTCAACTTCATTTAAAAAAACATCATTTCGCTTAATTTTAAAAGAATTCACCTTAAAATTTCTATTTAAAACATTATTGATTTGTTGCCACAGGTATTTGCTATTATTTCTACTATCATTGATTTTTTTCTGATAAAAAACCTCCTTAGCCTTCCTAACTAAATAATTAAGAGTATTTCTAAAAAATGTATAAGATCTACGGGTTATCACACTACGTCTAGAAAGTATTAAAAGTTTATTTTTCTTTCGAATTAATTGACATATCTCCTCAGTACACCATTCCTTGTGGTTTTTCTTAGTTTTGTTTCGATTAAAATGAAGTAAAGGGAATTTAGAATTAAAAACATGGTATAATTTGTTAATAAAGTTGGAGGCTAAAATATTTGGATCTTCAGAGCTATTGTCAAAAAATTCTATCTGAGAAACTAATGAAATAAAATCGTTAACTCTACCTACATCATTAAATTGTCTAAAAGTGAATGGCTGAGAGGTAGTTCTAGATATATGTTTAAAGGAATAAAAAGCTGGTAAGTGATCGGCTATTTCAACATTGAACACACCTGATCTTGAATGTTCACTATTGGAAATAAAATTGCACCAAATATGGTCTATTAGAGAATATTTAGTGATAGGGTTATTGGGTGATAATCTAGTGGGTTTATTGAGTACAGAGAAATAATTAAAACCGGACATGATAGAATTGAAACTATTTATGTTGTGATCAGATTGTGGATTAAACAAGTTAATATTAAAGTCTCCGCATAAAATTGAATTACTAATACCTAAAACATTTAAAACATCTATAGCTAAAATATTATTGAAAGAGTCAATTGAGAAGGAGGGTGGACGGTATATTGCACTTAAATTAAAATTTTTGCCTGCACTACATATATTTAAGGACATTATTTCAATTTCATCCCTAATAAAAGATAAGTTTGGGATACTTAGAGCTTTGTGCTTTTTATTAACATAAACAGAAATTCCACCTCCTCTCCGGCCTCTGTATATACTGAATTTGTTAAAACCTTCTAAATTAAAAGTATGATCAGTGACATCTGATAACCACGTCTCAGTTAAAACTATTATGTCAAAAGGGAGGACATTCAGGGCTAAAAAACTTTCTAATATAGGGAAATTTTTTCTACAGCTTCGAATATTGACATTTAAAATATTAAAGTGATTGGATTTTAAAAAGTTATCGTTTGCAAAGTCATCTAGATTAAAATTAGAGCACTGCACATTACGTATATTTACACCTGATATTTCTCATAAAACTGGAATATAAATACAATTATAATTGTGAGATGCTACTATCGAGCTTGGTGAATGCTTCTATAGAGTTAACGTGGTTCACCTTACTCTCTGCAGTTACCTTGCAACAAACATTTCCGTTGAAGGAATACACAGCATGCAGTTTGCCGTCTTTCTTCAGGTTTCTAAGTTTGAATAGAATACTTGATCTGGACTTAGTCAAGTATTCGTTTGCGAAGATATTGGCAGGCTTGGTTAACCTAAATGACCGAAGAGTAGAGTTTTTGACCGATGTTGAAGATAGTTTAATTTTAAGGTGTTTCCTCTCTCTGCCAACAATTGCGCAACTAACAATTGAGGAGATGGGAATTATACCTGGCTGGGTAAGACTAATCTCTTTAGTTAGACTTTCATTAAGCTGATCAGGCGTTCTTGCAGGATTTTCCAGGTGACTTCTTATAACTTTCGAGCAGATTTCACCTTCCAACTTAATAAAGTCACCAAGATTATTTTGCTCCAGCTGGTCAATCCGGTTATCAATATTAGTGATATTGATTATAGGGGCAACTGGTTGAAATGAAGGAGCAACTTGTTGGATTGAAGGGGGACTGGAATCAGTTGTAGTAGACTTAGGTTGGCGAAGTACATCAGCATAAGATTTTCTTTCGTTGTAGTGTTTTCTGAAATTTTTGTTCTCCCGCTCAAGATTATCCAGATGGTTGAGAACTTTTTCACTAAATGAACACAACTTGATCAGGGTGTCATTAATAGTGATGAGGTTATTGTTGTTTAAGCTGATCGTTGATTTAGGGGGGCGGCCAGCTTTAGGTTTGCTATTGAACTCTGGCTTGTACTGACTGAGTAGGGTTATTGTATCTGCTATAGATCTAAGTTCGTTTCTCAAAGAAAGCGAACCGACCGTAGCTACGGAACTTCCAGAAGAAGAAGAGCAGACACTTTCGGAGTCAGAATCTGAGGCAGACATCTCAGTAGATAACACCAAACTAGTCAAACGCTAAAGTAGAAAAAACCAGCAAATATCAGGAGCGGCACACGTCTGTTCACTGATGATAGTGTCACACTACATTACTTGTAGTGTGAACCACATTGTGCAGAGTGGCTACAAATTGTGATAAGCTATATTTATTTAAAGAAAAGGAATGTATTTACTATTCAATAGTCATATACAATATTTCTATTCAATTAATCACTGTATCAACTGTATCATATCAAATTTTATTTTAAAGATATATATTAAAATAAATATATAATACATATTTTTTATGAATATAACAACATATAGTTAAGTGTTAGTATATTTAATAGAAAAATCAAACCAATTTCACATATATTTAAATTGTATTATCCGATATTTATCTCAATTTCATTTAATTCATCAAAATCAATTATAAATAGCTCATTTCATTGAAATTTATTGTTATTAATTATTTGACTAACTATTGTATGAAATTATTATTTCAAAATAAAAGCAATTACTACATCATCTTCCAATGGCATAAAAAGTACAAGATGAGTCACTCGTTCATTCATGTGATGAAAGGAAGATCATTAATTTTAATGACTCCCTTGCGATACAAAGTATCCATCTCTTGTTTTATTACACAGAATAAATTCATTGTATTGTCTCTAAGAAAAATGGGGAAACAATTTAAAGTGTCTGAGAAGTGAATGGCATTGTGTTTGTGATAAAAAAAATTATCAATATTTGAATATGTAATCTTACTAATTTGAAAAATGAATATAGCAAAAGAGATTATTTCGTTAATGTATAGTACGTAAACATTTCATTCTCATATTGGTGTTTAAGTCATCAACACAAAAACGTGAAACTTAAATACAAATTTGAAATCCTAAATTACAGTATGTGTTTTGAGAGATAGGAAGCGTTTAAGAGTGATGTACTTGGAATAAGTTTATGAAGTGTATTCGCACTATTTTTTAAATGGGAACTAATAGAGAGTAAAGTGCATCACACAGAAATACTTTCAAGCTCTTGAGGCACATAAGTTTTTTGATTCACTCAAATCAGGAATATTTGAAAAAAAGTAAAATTATTCTTAAATCATCAAGCTACTTCGAAACGCAACTTTATTATATATTTTTTTTCTGTTAAAAATTATAAAATTGTATTTTTTGGGAGAAAAATTGTTTTATGCAACAAAATCTTTTGTATTATTTTCACTCCTCTCATTTCTTCTTTTCCAGAGAATTCATGGCGGGTCTTTTAGATGAGGAAAATGGAATTATGGATGAAGAGAAGGGGATTTAGAGAGGAAAAAGTAGGTCCGAAGAGAACACAGTATATATACCTGGAGCTATGGTTTTAGTTGTTATTCTTTTTAACTCGTATCTAATTGATCATACTGTTTTTACTTATAAGTATAATATGATATATAATTATTAGAGATCAGATAATTAATGGTCTTTACACACTTCTAACATATATCTTTTCAGAATAATTAACAAAGTTACAATGATATTTATCTATTATATAAGATTAAAAAAAAAAGGTTTATGAAATTAAGATGAATCTTTATAATGGAGGATATTAAAATTTGACGGTTATTTCAAAATTATTCATATGTAATACTCAAAATACATCATTAACAAGATATGTATTACATATTTAAATACATATAAATATAATTAAATAACAATATTAGTGCTCCATTCAATATTGAATGTATATTTTAAAATCAGCATATTCAGGTTTTAATAATAAAAAGTAGCCTATTTTATTCAGTCTTATAAGAACTTGCCTCTATTGTCGAAATTTTAGCCAAAATTGTTTGAACAAAATTCTGTAATCATAGCCAGGAGGATAGGTTCATTATGTGTTTGGAGATTGCCGAGGATAGAGCAAGGAGTTGGTAGTAGAGACTAGAACTAGGAGTTGTCAGATTAGTTTGTGATGTATGTATCTCTAGCTCCAAGTCCGGAACCCAATAAATCCTCGGTTAGTAATTAGGAAACTAGTGATGATAAAGTTTTATCATTTGCTTGGTATTGCTTAACTAGTTCTTTGATTTAAAACTTTAAAACCTTGTGTTTGAACCTTTATTCTATTTGTTAGTTTTCTAGTAGGTAAGACTTTTTAGTGTTTGAACCTATATTATATTCGTTAGTTTTCTAGTAGCTAGGACTTTTTGATAAATTTCAGAATCAGTTGTCCAACACTGCATATCGTTTTCTTCACCGGCTACCTAGTGGCAAAACTGCCCGAACAATTAGTACGGCAAAATATACTTAATAATAATGTGTTATAGATTTATACGTTCAATTTGCTGAACAGTAATGTAGGCGAGAATTCGCTAATAACAATTATAGTAACCAATTTGTTGCCTGAGATGAGATGAGAGAATAATAACAAACACTAATGATATCAGACTACATTGGGAATATCTTTTGGCTCTGCTTGGATTGGACGATTGTTAAGAGTTACCATGATGAAAAGAATTCATTATATTTAAGAAACGGTATGAAAGATGTTGTGTAATTTTCTTTCAAATTGAGCTCGTATACTCGCTTATTCATTAAAAACACTACTAATCAATTATCATAAATCATATCTAAACTGCATATTTCCTATTTCAACATATTTCATGAGAGACAACTAAATAATTATACATTGTACAAGTTACAAAATATATTGCTAAAACATATATTTTTTCGATATCTTTTAAAAATGAAAAATAAACTTCAATTAACTATCAGCAATATAATTACAATAATCATACAAAAAAATCTTATAGTTATAACAATAAAAATATTTCTTTCACAAAAAAAGTTATAATTTTATTAAAATAAAATTATTCTCGAGCAATTTTGAAATTATTTGAAGTTGTCTTATTTTTCACTTCGCTTTGAGTTTTGAGAAAATAAAGCTTGCTTCAGACTTAGCCTTCGAAACTTTATAATAGGATCAGGAACATTTTTGGTCTTCTAATAAGCATCAGAAATAGGATATTAATGTTCTTTTTGTCTTTATAAATTGGAAAGAAATGAATGTGAATAGCTTCAACTTTAAACACAATTATTTGTCTTACAATATATATTTTGTGTCTCAAAATAAATGTCATCACTAAGTGTACTTGTACTATGTGATGGAGTAATTCTTGATTTTCTCTTCTACTGCGATTGAATTTCATTTATACTAAATCCTGAAGAAGCTACTACCACAGTGCAGATAAGATCCAACACATCACTGCACAGTTCACATACAGGGTCGTACAGCTAAATTGGGACTAACATAACTTTTTTTTAAATCGCTATTTTGAAAGGCAAATAATGATTAAATGTAATTTTTACTTGTATTTATTTGTTCGTTATTGTCTACAGAACAAAATCATTCTATGTGACTACCCTCTGCGACAAAAATTTGGGAGATTCTCGAGCGAAACCGTGAACAACTCCTTTTTACATCCTCGGGGTCAAGATTACGAAATGCCCGATGAATGGCGGCCTTCAGAGAGTTGACTTTTGGATGTGAAGTTACGTTAGACTCTCCCTCAATGGCGCCAAACAGCCAATAGTCACAAACATTCAGATCTGGGGAGCTGCTGGGCCAAATATCCTTCGGGATCATCAAAGGAAGATTCTCCTTCATGAAATCCTGAACTTTCTTTGCTCCATGCGCGGGCGCACAGTCTTGAACGAGCATCACTTTGAAGGGGTCGTAGTTCCTACGTATCCACGGTAGCAAAACATCTTTCAGAATTTTCAAGTACTCCGCTGTGTTAATTTTAAGACCCACTTCGATGAAATGAGGAGGCATCACCTTACCATCACTTGCGACGGCTGCAAAAACCATCACAGAAGCGGGATTTTTGTCTGCATCACAGGAGGAACTTCTGAACGATCGGAGGCAACTACCCGAGTGTTCTGGCGATTTGCAACCTCATCAACAACGAACTTTTTCTCGTCAACAAAAACGCGGACATGTCCTCCTTTGTGTTTCAGATGGTTCAGAAGCTTTGGGCATCTTTCAGCTCATATGGCTCTGGAGCGGGTAGTTAGGAGGTTATGGACTCTCCTTACGTATGACTTCATACCAAGGTCTTCCTTGACTGCCCTGTTGATGGTGCCACGACTCACGCTTCGCTTTTGTGCCAGTTTTGACATCGGCTGCTTGGGTCTGACTTCAATGTCATTTTCAGCCCAGCAAGGAATGTTTTGGTTCTCTTTCGATCACTGCAGGGACTGTGTCGACTTCTTTGAACCTTACCCTCGGCATGAAAAGCAGCAACAACTCGATAAACAGTCGATTTCGCACAGTACTCTTAATAATGTCTGAAACAGAGTTCCCGGCGCGTCTCATTTCACAAATGGTCGTTCTTCGCGCTAATTCCGCCATATTTTAGCGAAATATGCTAGATCTTAATCTGAAATATTATAGCAAAGGACTTAAAGAATGTCTGTAAAAAAGAATTTAGTCATAAGATAGAAATTACGGAAGATTAGTGCTAGTGAAGTTAGTCCCAATTTAGCTGCACGATCCTGTAGTTGATATAACTTTAGGATGAGGGTGTCTAAGGTTCCATTTGTTTAGTATATCAGTCAGGCTGAGTTCATCAAGTGTGGGCATGGATTAACTCAAATAGACACACTGATTTAAATGATATCAAATATATATTCACACAAGTTTAGGTTACTCCATTTTATCTGAACAAATATGACGAATTCTATTTTAATACTTGTTATTTTTTTAACTAAATGGTGCTTATAATAGTTGCTGATAAAAACATTTCTCTAATACATATCAATTCATTCAACATATAATTCATTTTTAGCTCTAGTCTGAATTGTTTGATCTTATATCAGAACGGAGCATTATTCTCCGCCTGAACTGCATAGCTTACATGACCTGCACGAGTGAATGTAATCACGAGTGCATTATGTAAAATGTAAAATATATATGTTAAATGGTTAGTGATAACTTTGCAAATACATTTGAAATTGAAGCGGGACATTTTTTGGATTAGATTATCGTCGGTTTGTTTGAAACTTAAAAATATTTGTGTTACAATCAAGTTTTCTTATTGCAATTTGTAGAATCACGATTCTCTTTGGTGGATTTTAGAATATAAAATTTGAAGGTTTTGCGATTCTTTTATCTTCTAAGTAGAATGAATAAAAGAACAAATATTGAGACTACAGAAAATATTGAAAGAGTGTAGTTTATATCTATTACAATTTGGTAAAATTGTTTTTTTTTGTATTTTCCATACTGAAATATTTGTCTATTTTAAATCTATTCTAATGATTTAATTTAGAAACAAAATATATATTTGTGCATTAATAATTTGATACTATTACATCTGTGAATTTTTGTATATATCATTAACGAAACAAATTCCCAAATATTCGAGTATCAGATTAGAAATATTTTAAATAACAAAGTTCATGATCGTAACTGGAAATCCCTTCCCATCTACTTTGAAGATGCAAAATGTATCCATATATATAATGAATTTGCATCGAAGCTGAAATAAATCTGATTGCTTTGTGTGGGCATTTAGCTTATCTGTATCTGTCGATTGAAAATGAAACATAATAGAAATTTAATGAACTTTCTTTTAACCCTAGTAACTTAACTCTCAAAAGTTTGCTCACTAACCTAGCCGCTGGGGCATTCTGGCCAGTCCTCACCAAAACTCTTATATTATCTTAACTTATTGACATTTCGATATGTTTTCTTCTTTTCATTTGATATTTACACATCCATTGGTAAACGCCAAAGAAAAAATTCCATTTAAAAATAATTAACAAGCTAAGATAACAAACAAATATTTCTAGGTATTATTGAATGGGCGTGGCTTATGTATACGGACCTTAACGAAGTGGGTAGTCTTTAAGATACAGTAAACCGCTATATAAGAGCTGGCTCTAACACAACTGCCATGTTGATAACTGGCATGCGACAAACTGCAATGCGGACAACTGCCATGAAATATATTATAATTTTATTTTAGGTTATAATGCGCTTATAAACTTGAGCTTTCTTGAAATTAATTTGATGTAAAGTATATTATTATTTTAACCTAAACTTTTAGTATAAAAATCTTAATTATATAGTCTAAAATTGTGAATGATGAAGCATAGCAATTAATAATGAAGTAATACTAAAATTAATTAAAATTTGATTTACTTTAAGTATAATAACAAATTTAAGAAAACATATAATCTTCACAGGATAAAATTTTCAGGGAGTGTGGTTTTGTCAAGGTTCATAGACTATATTTGTTAAACCAGGGGTCCCCAAACTTTTTACCTCGTCGACCCCTTCATAGAGTATTTGCCTTATCATTGACCCCCGGTAACATTACAAAGAAAATTCTTAGGTATCGTTAGTAAATACTTTAAGACAGTTTTATAAATTACCTGTTAATATGTCTTGTTATTTAAATAATTAACAGAAACTTACTGATACGTTAGCATAACTGTGTATTAAACAAATTGACATTAATGGAGTGAATGATCTCGATGAGCTGCAGCAAAACTTAAGATATTAGGATCTTCTTCTAACAAATTCAAGTAAATTTTCTCATTAACAATTGGATATTTTAACTTTTCCACTTCCAGTCGCTCAGAACTGTTTCAAATTAATTTTTGTACTTTCCAACACTTAATGGAGTATCTCGCCCTCACCATAAACTCCTTCATCTCGTCTTCCCTGTGCTTTCACAGCTCATGCAACTCTCTTTCCTTTTTTCTTTCTCATCAAAACCCCTCAACAAAGAACTCTTATGTCATGTCTTGTTCTCCTCAATTCCACTGCCTGCCTTCTTTATCTCTCCAACTCCCAACAATCCAAAATAAAATGCCCCTCGTCCACTTTGTGCGCTCTGCATAACTTGCACCTGTGTCACTCATCAACCGATCTTCTACAGTTCAACTTCAAACATACATTCCTCCCAGCAAACCACAGCTTTGATTCCATTCCCCCATTATGATCTTCCTCCCTCATCTTACTCTTGAAATTCCTGTTCAGCCTCAGACTGCTCGTCCAATCCACCTCTTCCCTCCACTCTTCATACACCACCTCTGCTACCATTTTCTTCACTTGCTCCTTTGATATTACCTGTCCAGTTCATATACTTTCTTGTCTCCTTCATCCATTCACTCCGCTTTACCTGCGCATTTCTCATCACTCTAATCAGAATTCTGTAATTCTACTGCTCCAATCTCTTTAAATAATGCAATCTTCTTCGCGCCACTCTATTCTTCTCCGTACCTATTCCAATGTCTCCTCTTACCTCTGCCACTTTTGCATTCCTTGGTGCTCCCAAGATTCATTGAGTTCCTGTATTATCTTGTGTCTGCAAGATATCCTCATCCTCCACCCTCAATCTTATAACGTCCGACCAATACAGAACACTACCCCCTTCCAACAACTCCTACCAGTCATTAATTTATGACACTCCTAGTCCCCTATTCTATCACGGATTCATTTTTTTCACATTCCTAACCATATAAATTTTCTGTTCCTCAATAAATATATCTCGTATTACGCAGTATGCACCCTCACACCCGTATATCGCGCCTCCTACACCACTTATATTCCTTCAACTCGTTAGACTTCTCTCACGACATAAAACAAGAGAACTTGAGAATCTTCCTATTGTTCATCTCTAATATGTACATATCTACCAGTAACCCGGTTCAACACTCTCACCCAGGCGGCTAACCAAGCCGTTACAATCGTGTTAGCTTCTAGTGTAGATTTAGAAACGAGGGAGAGTACACGTGTGTGCGTTGCTCTCAGACCTGACTGAGTAAGTTGAGTAACGATTCTCGTTAGCACAACAGCTGATGTTAACTTACACATTATTCTTCAAAATACTTTAGGTATCTGATCATTTTGCTCAATAATTTTCTCATCTATGGACATTTAACTGACGTAAAAAGATTAATTGATGAATATTTAGGCAACAGATGCAATGTTAATGACTTAAATAAGCGTTTGGTGGAGCGTTTGCTAGATGCGTGCACCCTCCCTCGTTTCTCAAACGTCACTGGCCGTGTGCGAATGCTCCCTGTACTGTCAGTCTGTTGCTAGGGTGACGTCATATGTGTGCTGTGACGTCACCACACAACACAGCGGAACAACAACAAGACGCCAAGGAAGCTGTTTTGACTGAAGCGAAGAGAGACAAGGAAGTTCACTTGACTAATTGCTAACAACAAGGTGTTAACACGATGGTTCCGCTTATACGTTGTTGGTTTAGCCGTTACACCGCTTCCTTAGTACTATAACTTCCTTGCTCTCATCTGCTCCTTTGCCTCACCCACACTCTTTGCCATAATCTGCAAAGAACAAACTTCTCAATTTAACTTCTCCCACTCTGACTCTATCCAGCTTCATACCATGATTATGAACGTATTCAACCTAAATAACACTGTTGACGCCGTACATCATTGACTCATGCCACTCTCAACCTCCACATCACTCTGCTCACCTATAACTAGACATCTTCACTATTACTCACTTAAAGAGATCCACAACTCTCAACTCTATCCTACAGTCCTACCCAGGTATAGCTTACTCCTTTATTATGTTAAAATTGCATTCACTTGACTGAAAATAGCATCTACTATGCATATATGAAGATGGAATATCATTTTTAACAAAGAACGTTCAATTTAGCATCAATCGACCCCCTTTTGACCCCTGTGTGTTTATCGACCCCCGTTTGACCCCTGTGTTTTTATCGACCCCCAAGAAACGCTTATCGACCTCAGGGGGTCGGTATCGACCACTTTGGGGACCCCTGGGTTAAACGAATAGAAATAGTACGAAATGTTACTAAGATCTGCGTCTCCAAATTCTTTAGATGAAAACCTATTCTTCAGATTAAAACCTATGAAACCTATATTTTACAAATAATTAACATTTTATATTATTTATTTTATTATTGCAATAATTTGTTTGTTCTTATTTTAGCTACAGTAATTAAAGCGGATGAAAATGTTAACCAGTGCCCCTAATCAACGGACAACGGAGTGAATAGCAGTTAGTTTTTTGTTCCTTTTGCAGCGGAAAAACCATTTCATTGAAATATTTTAATACCATTCGATAGATTATTAAATTTTGAACAATTCTAGGTTGTTTCATGCCTGAGTTTAATCTACCGTTTAAGAGATATTCAAGAAAAAAGACAGAAATTGTTCCTTCCATTGCTAATTTTCGTAGTGAATAGCATTTAGTTTTTTGTCTATTTTGTAGCGGAAAGATGGTTATTTAAAAAAAAATTCATCATTCGATAGATTATTAAATTCTAAAGAATTCTAGGTTGACTCACGTGCGAGTTTAATCTACCGTTTAAGAGATATTCAAGAAGAAAGACAGAAATTGTTATTTTCTCACACTAATCGGCGGAGTGCACAGCTCTTGGTTTTTTGTTCATTTTTCAGCGGAAAAACGATTATATTAAAATATTTTTATATCGTATGATAGATTAGTTAATTTAAAAGAATTCTGAGTACAAAACTACCATTCAAATATGTATGGTTTGGAATAAAAACGCATTTGTCTCACTGTTTCACAACTATTCTTCAAGAAATCGTACATCTGGCAATTTTTTCCCTATTCGTTTAACCTGTTATAGAGTCTATGAACCTTGTCCAAAAATGATGTCTGATAGTCTCCTGGATACGGTGTTAAAATATTAGAGCTAAAAACAATCTAGTAGTGCTTCAAAACCAGATGGATAATATCCCAAATTATACCTGTCAGGTCTGTCAAAAAACCTTTCAGTACAGGTATTTAGGGTTTATTTGGGGAAAAAAAGAGCATAACACTCAAGTTAGCTAACTTGAGTGTTATGCTCTTTTTTCCCCAAATAAACCCTAAATACCTGTACTGACAGGTTTTTTAGTTTCCATGCTAATTTATGGAACCAGAATTATTTGAGTAAGACAATTATTTCCCAAAATTTCTTAGTAAATTGGCTCTCCTGAAAAGTACAGTTTTCGATTTCAGAAGGCATCAACTCCTACAGCTTTGAGCTAGAGACATGGGGTTTGTTTCATTTTCTTCATAAATAAATTGCTCATAAAGAACATTACAGGGTTTTTTCAAATTTTTCAATGTGTGAGGAGGAATAATGAGCTATATTGAAAAGAAAATCAATGTATTTGAAATATATAGAAACAATACTTTCACAATTTTTCATATACGAATTAAAAAAAAACAGCTCTGTAACTTTGCAGACAACTAAATTCTGAACAAGATGAAACCAATCTCATGAATCTAGCTCGAAAATTGTATGAGATTATAATGCCTTTTGAAAGTATCCCCCTACTAAGGGGCAGAGTTGAAAAAAAATTCCTAAACAAAAATAATCCATTCGAATAATTGCATTACCACTGAAAAATTAAAATTTGTATATTAAGTAATACAAATTTATATTGCAGGGAGACAATCTCCTTTAGCCGAACGGAGTAGTCACCATGGTAGTCTGGGAGCAGCGAGAACGTAGCGTGGAAGCCAAACTGATCTTTTTACTACTATAAAGTGGTAAAACATTTTGAAGAAACATTATTAGGTAATGCTTTTTAGAAAAGAAAATTGTTTGAAAACACCTCTAATAGAATGTTTCTAATAGCTAACTATTCCAACCCTCCCTCTCACGGAGTCTTCTAAAATCTGCAACGAATGAAGGAGCAATTTATTTTGAAACTATCTCATATAGTGAAGGAATTATCAAGTATATTGAGTCTAATCTCCCATTGAGACCCATTACTCAACATTAGTTGGTTGGTTCCATCATAAATTAAGGCGACTTCATATGTCGGGTGTCATATTTGGTTTTCAATGATTAAAATCTTAAAGACTATGGCTATTGAGGGATACATAAGACGGAGTTCTTCAAGTATATCCTTTTCTTTAATTAATACACAGAAAAAGACTTCAATTATTCAAGTCTCCCATTATTCGAGTGATACATAATTAAGATCTTTATAACTCAGTAGTCCTAATTATTATAATTCTGCAAGTAAATAATCTATCTCCCACTTAGAATCTTTACTCACTAATGCTACATTGTTGTTTACCATGTGTTCTTTAATTAATTCAATATTATCATGAAATGAATTTCAGTGACCTTTATTTGCATTTTACTAGACAAACCAGAATTCACCGTCTTTACTTTTTATCCACTGTCATCCAAATCTTAAATTATTTTGGGGTTTATTTCAATAAAATTCTTTCCAGTTCCAATTACAGGAAGGTTTTTTCTGTTCCAAGTCTCAAAGCGGTTCATTCCAGCTCTATTTCTGATCCAAGGTCTCATTATACCACTCTTGCCTCAAAATTATTCCCCGAAAGAGTTTCTAACGGCTTTTTGAGAGATTCAATCCAATATAATTCGTTTGATTCTTTCTTTATTACTTGATTGTTACCAGTATTACATTATAATGTGCAGTAAAGAATGCAATCTGAAATATAATATTTTCAGATCAACATTTCTCAAACACATGGAATGTGGGACGTATAAAAGACTAAAAGATTGAAAAAGACAAATAAAATAACTCGTGCATAAATTTTTTAGATGTAAAACAGTTATACTAATTTTAAATAGATAAAATAGAATGCTTATTATATTTTCTTTATCAGAAGAATTAAAGAAGTTGGAAGTATTTGCTAACATGTTTAATACATTTTGTGCCATTTCGTGGTGGACCCATTTGGAAATATATGGCATCATCATTATTGTTATTGCATAATGGTCTATGATGCTAAAAATTGTGTATGGTGAAGTAATAAGTCTGACTTCAGACGAAAATTGCTTGGATATAAAATGTTATATTGAGATATAATGTATCACATCTTAAAAAGATTATACTTCAGGATGATTACTTTTTAAGATTTTTCAGATATATTTATTGATTTTATCTGCATTTGTTGACTACATCATTGCTGATATAAAATTTTCAATATTAATTGTTGTTATTCCTGTTCATACAGTGTAATATTTCGTTATAATATTATTTTATTAAATATTAAAATTCCCTTGTAGAGGAGCTTTAAAGTTTAATAACTTACTTTTCATTTATATGAATATTTTTTTATAGCTGTTTTAACTATTTTAATATTGTATATTTTAGAAGAAAAATGCTAAACGAAGGCAAAACACAACTCTTTCATGTAAAATATTTTTAATTTTTGCTTATTTTACACTTTGCTCAACGATGACAAATTATATCAGTTTTCTCTTCCCTTCTCAATATCTGGCCTCTAGCAAAGCAATCTAATTTAGTGTCTGTCTGGACAATCGAAACTAATGAGGGGAAATGAATGACAAGTTTGTTCTGAGTTCGAAAAGCAATTTATTTGATTGCAAGAATACAAAAGCAGTCATCAATTGAATGAAGAAGGAAATGATTAATTGACTTTAATTATTTATATTTGAGTTCAGCGTCTAACACAATGCTATTTGATCTTCGTATGGAATATACTTTTGTCAAAAAATAACAAACTTCGTTTAAAATGTTAAAAGGGTTGAAGTCAGTAATTAATTTTACAAAATTTCATGAAATTCCTTCCTTTCTCGTTTTTCATTTCAGCAGATAATTTAGTTTATATCTTAGATATTCCTTTATTTAAAAATGAAATTAATAATAATTCAACGATCTGCTGTATTCAGAAAAGTTTAAAATTAGCTCACATATTTAAATTAGCAGTTAAAATTAGACAAAAAAAATATATATATCGAATATAGGTTCGTTTTATCCGATGAATCTCAATTCATTTATTGAAGTATCATTTTTTAACCATATCCACTATTTACTGTGTTTTTTAGAATTGTTAGATTCACCAAAGCAGGTCTATGGCTTGGGTAAGTTCCGAATTATCGGTCTGTACTACATCTTCGATCATATAAGAAATTACTACTTTTATTAGATAGCACTTTGTAATAATAATAATTTTTACACTATTTTTTCTTATATGTCCGATGATGTAGTGCTGACAGATAATTCGAAACTTACCCTAATCATAATATTACTGCTTAATATTTTTGGGTGTTATTAATTTTAAAACAATGTATCCTAATATATATTCATTAAAGTGAATATGAATATGGCAATATAACCGTACGTGTTAATTTCAGAAGTAATGAGAATAATTTCATTGTTGCATATCTTTATACTTGCTAATAGTTATACGAAATTAATGAACTGTATTATTCTTTGGTAATTTCTTTATATTGAAGATTTATCTGATACAAAAGACTACGACTAATATACTTCGATAAATAATACACCAACAAATCAAAATTCATTTTATATGAAGTCTATTTTATAATAATAAAGATATTATTATTCATTTTTTATGTAATTATATATTTACATGATAATTAAGGTTTATATTATAAAATATTGTGTTCGTTACTTAATTTTGTATTCAACTGTGTCGTACTAAATCAGATAACAAAAGAAAAAATATGAGTCTTACCTTGCCTAATTCACTCGAGTTTCCGATTTTTATTTGAGTGAATTTTGAACCAAGTGGATCCTATTCTCAACAGACTGAGTTTTTAACTAGAAAAATAATTTCAACAAAAGTGAGAACTGCAAAGAAAACTGCCTTTATGCCGCTGATGGTTAGTAGGAGGGAAATTCCACTCAGCAAAAAGGATATGATACTCAATAGAACTTCTTGGAGAGAGAATTTCAAACCGATCTATTGTGACCAGATGACACTTGTCTTGTCACCTCAAAGTGTGTTGATATGACACATCTCTTGTCTTCTCAAGGTGCGTTGATATGACACTTCTATTGTCACCTCAAGGTGTGTTGATATGAAATCTCTCTTGTCACCTCAAGATGTGTTGATATGACACATCTCTTGTCACCTCAAGGTGTGTTGATATGACACATCTCTTGTCACCTCAAGGTGTGTTGATATGACACATCTCTTGTCACCTCAAGGTGTGTTGATATGGCATATCTCTTGTCACCTCAAGGTGTGTTGATATGGCACATCTCTTGTCACCTCTAGGTGTGTTGATATAACACATCTCTTGTCACCTCAAGGTGTGTTGATATGACACATCTCTTGTCATCTCTAGGTGTGTTGATATGACACATCTCTTGTCATCTTTAGGTGTGTCGATATGAAACATCTCTTGTCACCTCAAGGTGTGTTGATATGACACATCTCTTGTCATCTCTAGGTGTGTTGATATGACACATCTCTTGTCACATCAAGGTGTGTTGATATGAAACATCTCTTGTCATCTCAAGGTGTGTTGATATGACACATCTCTTGTGACCTCAAGGTGTGTTGATATGACCGTAGCCAGTAAATTCCACTGAGGAAAGTTCCTCCGCGGAAAGTTCCAGCAGGAAGATTCCACCGCGGAAGATTCCACCGGCGTTAATGGCAGATGTGGAAAATTCCACCGTGGAAGATTCCACCATTTTGAAAAAATATACAAATGAACAGTATAAATAATTAAACAGTTTATTTCAAAATGTATTTCAAAGTCTAGGTAATTGATAATTATAAAATTATGAATGAACAAATCTTCCCTTTTTATATAAAACAATTGATAATCCGTCCATCATACAGGCATTAAATATTTAACTGGTTAACCGTGACAGAATAAGACGCTAGTATTGGAACAGCAACCTGTGGCAACACTGATAAATTTAGCTTCTTGAATCTATCAACAGAAACACTAAGTTCATATTTTGATGTCTGATGCAAAATAGTATTTATTAGGTCTCATTATTGAAAAGGTTAATATTAAGCAGCAATATATGACAATCATGTTCTTAGTGTCTATTTCTTTAGAGTCAATTTAAATCAGAGACCAGCTGAACCGAATTTATATTAAGATGTTACATATCAAAAGAAACTCTTTACGTGTTATGATTTATATATCTCATGTGAGTTTTGAAGTTATGATTTTTATTCGTGTGTATGTGGTTTCAGATCGAAGCTAGTTAATGTACCGCAATTTTCCTGCCTAACCCTATGTTCAAAATTTAGCTGAAACGCTTTATGTTTAAACTATATTTTGTAATAGTTTCAATGGAGATAAATATACAGTTTCAGAAAGTTTCATCATGGTAATTGTTCTTTTTATATTAAAATATATCGATACTAATTGAACATTTTATTTCAGTACGTGTCAAATTTATTTTTAATTCCACCTTTTATCGTCGCTGATTTAAATTGAAATATATATAGGTACATTTAAAAACTAGGGTGATAGATATTATATACAAAAAAATTATATTACATACAAAATATAATCATTAAGTTCAGTTTCAACATATATATATTTAAAGGATAATCAAACGGAATCTTAATTGTTGGTCACTGGGGCAGTGGAACTATATTGTTGAATTTACACTATTTAAATTTTTTCATAAATTGAATTGATTCACATTTAAAAAATAGATTGATCTGTCTATTATTTCTTATGTTCTCATTATCTTATCTCTTAGGCCTTCACTTAACATAACATATTCCTATGATTTCTTCCCTTTTTAACTAATGAAATGTTGTTTGGTTACCACCAAAAATACATTTTTATTTGAATTAGTTTTATTAAATTTTATTCCTTTTGTAAATGAAATCTAGCTTTATGCGGTGGAATTTTCCGTAGGTGGAATATTCTGTGGTGGAACTTACCAGCGGTGGAACTTTCCTGATGGAACTTTCCGTGGTGGAATTTTCCGCGGGGGAATTTACCTAGAACCGATATGACACATCTTTCGTCACCTCAAGGTGTGTTGTTAAGACACATATCTTGTCACCTCAAGGTGATTAAAATAAATGATTAGAATCATTTATTCTAATCAAGGTAAATAAAATCGAATTAGATAGTGGAGTAACAACAGTCATACATTTGAAGTATCTCTAGATCAGCTGAACAGTTTTTCGATAGTTCTGATTCTCATTTCATGGAATAACGAGTGTCAAAACTTTTACAAGTGTTGAAAGTGTTAGCAGCATCAAAAGTGGTATCAGTGTAGGAATTAAATGTTGCAATGAAAACTTTTCGAACTTCAATAGCTATCTGAAATTCAGAAGTTTCAGTAATTGAATTGTAAACTTCATTGAAACGCTCAAGTAAAAAAATGTCAGGCGAATATTAAAATAAATTTTATTCTCTATATAATACATTGATTTATTATGATTTGTTATGGTATATGATTCACAGATACTTAAGATAATAATATCACGTTTTCGGATCGCTTTTTTCTATTATGTTCTTATAATAAATTTTCACTGTGTCATACATACAATAAACTTGATTAAGCAAGACAGTTTTCTCATAAAGATATAAAATTCCATAACACTTTCTCTCAAATTCGCAAAAATTTTCGTAAACTAATTTTGACATTTTTGATTTCGCTTTGATTTTATCGCATCTTTATGAATCAGAATAATATGCAACATATTTAACACAATGATAATAGGCCTAATGATTATTGACTTGACAATATTTATTGAGATTTTAATATGTCTTAATAATTGTCGATGAATTTCCCGTATTAACTGCACATTCAGTTTGATGCAGATATTGTTATCGGTAAACTGCAATCGATATTTCATGCAAATAATAGTTATATATTAAAAGTATATATTAAAAGTATCTCTCATCTCATACTCATTACTTATCATAAGAATCAATATTGTCTTATTGAGTTTCTGATAATGATTTTCTAATTGATTTCATCGATATTGATCAGAATTTTAAATATGTATATTTTGAAACTTTTCATTTAGTAAAATAATAAATACCACCATCAGAAGTACAAACCAATAAAAAGAATAAAAACCCTATAACCTTCACTCTACAATACTCACCTCCACTATCGTCAGAATGGCACCAGTTGTTCTATTTTCTGACAGACTCCAGTTACTGGCATTTAGGAGTCTAGACTCTATTGTCGTGACTGGCGTGAAGGAAATCATCTAATAATTCCCCCAAATCCTAACATAATGTAATACGAACATTAGAAATACAGTTGCTATATTTTACTACAAATAAATATACATAATAATTTTGTGGGAGTTTTTGTAAAATACAAAATATAATCAAAACTATAGAACAGGTAATCCTAGAGCGCATAACTTCTCCATCGCTTAAACATGACCTTAACCATCGAATGTTCCGTAAGTTATAAATGACCTTGATGTTGACCTTTGACCCTGTTGCCCCAAAATTTAATCAAATTGTTCTTCGAAAATGACCAATAGTCCCAATGAATTTCAGGCAATTTCATTGAATACTTTTTGAGTAATAAAGAAACATGACATTTGACCTGATCACCCCCAAAATTGTAAGAGCAGCCCAGTTGCCAGCTACCTTAGATGATGCAGTGATCTCAATATAATGCGACAAGTTATTCAGCCAAAGCTTAAAAAATATGTGCGATCTGGTTACAAGTTCCCAGAACTCTAACACGGCCTCCAACTTCCCCAACCATTAACACTCTATAAAGTAAACAACTGCACAAAAGATTTTCGAAAGCAAATCACAATTCACAAGCCAGAACTTGGTTGGTGGAAACAGCAAATTAAACACTAGTTTTTTAGTTTATTTCCAAAGTAAACTAACGCCAGTACAACAAGTACTTAAACTGCCTTTCTTTGTGCAAGTAACAAAACAGTCGTTATTTATACATACTTAAAAACGCACGGAGCAAACTGACATAGCCACCAGGGGCGAGATCTTAATTCGAACTGACGCACCTCGATTTCATTCCTGGCACATCGGAAAAGATTGCAATGCAGTGATCAACTGCGTATGCAATTAAAGCTCACACACAATAATAAGGCGGCTCGCACACTGCCACAACTGGTTGCTTGAAACAAGTTGCATGTAAAAAATTGCATGGAACCAGTTGCATGCATTGCCGCACACTGAAGCAACCATAATTTCACAGTTACATTCAAAACGTCAGATGACGAGGATGTTTGAGTTCTCTAGTGGTGGCTGAAAAGCAAGAGGAAGACCGAATATCGCCCACAACTGGGTCGCATAAAACCATTTTGGTAGGTTGCAAGCGACTTCAGTTGCTCGGTTGTATACAACTTAAGTTTCAAGCAACTCAGTGTGCCTGTTTCCATGTGTTTGTATTGAATGGTTGCGTGCAACTTAAATCACCATTGCATGCAACTGATTTCAAGCAACCAGTTGCGTCAGTGTGCACGACGCTTAATCAATCCAATTGATTAGTGATTGTCAAATATCGAACTATGCACATAGAAGTGTAATGGTTATTTTCATAATAGATATATAACAATACAGGCATTTTATTAGCAAAGAGATTCGGAGTATATTACTCCGCTGAACACAACTTCAATAATATTTACCTCAAATAAGATTTATGAGAAATTGAAATATATTTTCTCATTATTACAAAACTCTAATTAAATGGTTCTTTGACAATAACCAATCGTCCCACCAAATTTAAGGCAATTTGGTTTAGTTATTGATTTATTAATGACCTTGACTTTTGACACAATCCTTTCCAAAATTTTACCAAATGGTTCCTGAAAAATGACCAATCGTAATCCCAACTTTCAGTTAATTTAGTTGAATAGTTTTTGAGCTATGTAAATAACAAGATTACAAATATATCAGACCAAAACATAATAAACATAATAATTTCCGATGCATGTTATGAAGTGTAGTAACATTTCTGACCTTTGACAGCATAAATCTGGATAATAAACAAGTATGTGTACATAATTACAATAGAGATACCAAATGCCTAATATTTATTTTTTCTTCGATATAATGTCCTGTATCCTTATAATATGTTGAAATTAATTCGCGTTAGAACTTTTGCTCACTTCTTTGTGTATTTCGTCTACTTCGTCTACTTCTAACAATATATTTTGCTCTGGCCAAAAGTTAAGGGTATCCATCATAAGCTTTGAAATATTCCCGGATATTGGCAATAAACTGAATACTTTGTGAATAATTCTTTACTATATCACTTCAATGCATCTTCTACCACAAAATTATACCAATTTTGCAAAATATGAAGGAGTTATTCATCTTCTATTCATCCTCAAGAAATGTCCACAAGTTCCCCTCTGATACAGTCTCCAATTGTCGTTGCCAGAGATTTCTATTGCCATTTGAAGGTCAAAAAGGATCTTGTAAATTATTGTGGTTCAGCATAAGAAGTATAGAGACTTCCCAAAGCATTGCTGAGAGAAGATCATGCAAGTCTTCAAAGTAGCTTGCAATATAGTTTCATCACTTCTGGTCAAATTTTTCATGAGATAGATGTCATGTCTGGTGGTATGGTGTCCCAGTCTACTTTTTCATTTCGACTAAAACAAGTTGGTTTGCAATCTCTTAAAAGAAACAGAAAGTGTTACTTGTGTTTTATCATGAGCATGACGTTTGGTCGATTGATCAGCAGTCGAAAGTACATTCTAGTGATGAATGAAAGAATTTTAGAAATCTTTGGTTATAATGGGAAAGTATTCATTAAACGTAAAGTAAGGGCAATTTTAACTCTGATCTGCGTCAAGAAACCAGTTAAGTTTGGAGGAGGAAGTGTGATGGCTTGAGGGATCAATTTTTCTGCTGGAACTGGTCCCATTGTTCGTCTGCGCGGAGGAGTTATTGCAGAAGTATAAAACAGCTCTTTCGTCAACATACTCATCCATTTCAAGAAGAAGCTGACCATCAACCACAGAGTTTCAAGAAGGAAAAGTACCCTACTACTCAGATAAAAAGTTAGGACCCTATTATATAAAAGATGAAGAAATTGCTCAAATGAGTTGGCCGTCACTGAGTCCTAACCTCAATCAAATTTAAGATTGTCTGGATAATAATTGGAGACAGTTCTCAGTGAAGAAACGGAACAAATGTGGAAGAATTGTGGAATATGAATGAAGGATGAATAGAAGATGGATAACTTAATTCTTCATATTGTGCAAAATTAGTAGAATTTTGTGGTAGAAGATTTATTGAAATTATATAGCAAAGAATTATTCAAAAATTATTAGGTTAATTGCCATTATCCGCGAATATTTCAAAGCTGATGATGGCTACCCTTAACTTTTGACCAGAGCGAAATTCATTGCTTGAAGTGAAGTATAAAACTATTCTTAGAATATTTGTCCAAATGCTTTTAAATTTCATTAATGTGTGTTCTGTACTTTTTATGAAATTAAAGATTTAGATAAGTTGTTCTTGCCTACCCTTATATTTTGTCCACTGCTGTATATGTGTCTGTCAATTTTATATTGAGTTATTTATAGAAAGAATTATTCTGCCAGATTTATGGAGAATTTGATAAAAAAAATAGTGGCCAAACTAACTTCTGAAAATAACTCGCCTACTGAACTATCGAAAATTATACACATGAAAGTTATACTAACCAGATTCTCGTGGAGGACAGTCTTCTTTGTGAAAGGGAGGTGAAAAGGGAATATATCTTCACTCTCACAAAACAACTCTTACTTCCCTTCTAAAGAAGAGTAGCAATCTCTAGTAAAAATCAATAGAATTTTGAGAAAGAGTCATTGCATTGAAGTAACATTTACAAGGAAATCTCTCTTGCAATTCAATCATCAGTCCGATTTATAAGAGTAAAATATTTAGATGTAGCTAAAAATACATCACATTTATTGTCTTATCTTTTCTGATGTTGAATGTGGATAATGACATCGTTTTGAAATGGACTTGCACTTATTTAATTTTATTACAAAGAAACACTTATATACAAATGAATGTGAATTTTTCATTATGTATTTATTTAATATTCTTTAGATAATAACGATAAAAGGTTTCAATGTAATCTTAGAGGCGTCAAGAAGCATAGATGTTTTATATGAGTTATTATGTAAAGAAAAATAGTCGCTCTTTTGTAGGCTTTGATCATAAAATAAAATTGTAGGAAAAATATCAATATTCGTCCATAGAAAGTGTCAACGTATAAAAAGTAATCTTCGATATTATGTTCATATTGGAAAAACGAACACAAATATATTTTAAAAACAACAAAAAAGATATTTTCTTCTCTCAATTGGAGTTTCATTAACCTCAGATTCAAAAACAATTCAAATATCTTATCATCCAAGGATCTGAGTAACATTTGTTTATCTTTATTAATTTATTTCGTCTTCCTCTCTTTCTTCAGTTAGTTAATAGCTTCTAAATAAGACCCCAGATAGCAAATAAGAAGCTCCTAATGACCTGCAGAATCAGTTCCTCACTCTTGTGAATGGACTAACATACTTTGTAACGAAAATAAAGATGGCTGAGACAGATTGTATTAGAATCATTAGAGGTAATGGGATCTTGTTATTGGGGAATATAATTCTTTTGCAAATGTCGTGTATCTTTGATCTTTGTTTTTAGGAGTGGCTGAGACTTTCATTGGAGATATTTATTTCATTATAGCATGAATAGGTTGCATGCTTAATAGTCTTTCATCTCCACATAAATATTATAGTTACATAGTTTCACATGTAGCTACAATGACTGTTACATGTGTATTGTATAACTGCTGCTAATTAAAGAATATATGACCAGCTATTAATATATATTTATGTATTTACTTTTATTACAAATCTTGTTACAACTTCTATATTTTAATCAGTGTCGTGAAGTCATTGTACTGTGCCCCACACTTCTGCAAGTTCACTAACTGTTGCCTTATACAAATAGTCGAGATTTGTAAGGGTCTGAACTGATTTCTATATATATATATAATTTATTTTAGAGATAAAATATTTCGAATTAGAATAAATAAAAAGACTCAACTACTTATGTTATTGCTTGAATCTTCTAGACCAATGAAAAAATAAGAGTTTTTTGAACATAATAAGGAATGCTGATAGCAGTGATATTGAATAGGTATTTTATTTTTCTCTTTATTTCTAGAATATATGTATAGTGATACTATATGCTGTAGAGTATAATATCCTTTTTAAGCACAGATACCTCAATTGATTGATGATAGACTCACCTATTTGGAGAAATACTCAAATAGTAATCTACTTTGGTTGACTTTGGTCACGAAAATAATACTCTGAAATAGCGAAGGATAGGGAGGACTTTGATAGGATACATTGCTTTTTGTTTCATCAATACATTTCACGTGAATATATGTAGCAATTGTTTCAGATTGGGGGGAATTCCATTTCTCATTTACTAATTTAAAGTTCCCACATCTGAAATGAAATTATATTTTAACAATATTTTGTAAAAAATAGGAATACCCTGATATTCATAGAAGAAGTTGATTATTTTGTAAGATTTTACCACAAATGTGACTCTGCAGGAATCTGTACCAAGGAAAGGATTCATTATACAGAAGAAAAATTTAGAGAGGATTAGAGATTCTGAAAACAGGACACAGTTTTTTCATTTGGATTGTATGTATGTCCCGCTGATTATGATACTTTAAAAGACTCTTTATTATTCAACTCTGTATATTGCCTTAGAGCTCATTATGCATGAAATAATATAACATACTTGCATTGTAATTAGGTCACTTTTATAGTAAAAGTCCAATGAATTTCATCTTCCAACAAAGTTTTAAATGGTTCACATAGCAAGTTCTAATTGCTGAACTAGAGCTAATTTTATCCTAATTTGGTATGAATAAGACCATTTATATTCAAATTGTTCCCAAATTCTCTGAAATTATTAATAGTAGGTTTAAACTTTTGAAATTGAAGATAATTAACAATATATCTTATGTTCATTCAGTAAAAAATATAGTAAGTGAACAAGAAAAATAGTTAAAGGAGTTTGAACGAGTTGAACTTGGTGGATAAATCACTTTTTCTAACAAATGAATACAGTCTATTTAAATATTATTATACAGAATTAATGAACCTATTTAACAAAAATCAGAAATGGGTATAATCGGTAGAGATAATAAATAAAAAAAAATATTTATGGTAAATAAAACATATAAGATATATAATTTTGTCGTGACCGGAACATTGCCACCCCCGGACTATTGCCACCCGGAGAATTGCCACCCAAATAATTATTATCAGGCCTCTTATATAGTGATAAAAGATAGCAATAAAATATCCATAAAATTTTAATACGATTAATTATTTACATTTTAAGATACCAATTTCTTCATTCATCATTTATTGTTATTTTATAAAATTAATTGTTCCAAGTGGTGATATAATAAATTACATATTGTTTTTTTATATGATTTATTTCCATCATGCACTATAATTCTATTATGCAATTGATCATTTCCTTTATAAATTAAATAATTCTTCCTTTTATCACCACTTGTTAGGAAAATATTTCCTCATTACTTTATTCATTATTATTCATATATGTCGTATGTCATAATATCTCGTACAATATTTGTGCAGTCTCTAGTCTCCGGTGGTCAATTTTCACTGATCATACTGTTATCCTAATTTCGTTCATTATTTTTGAATATAGAAAACTTTAATAATTTGACTTTATTTTCCCTTTATTAATAAACACTATTTTGTGCACCAATATCATATTCATTATTAAGCAAATATTTTTACTTTAATATATGGCAAGCAACAGTATTTGAAATCAGTCGCTCAAATTATGTACATATTTTAAACTCCTACATTTTTATTATGAATTTTAAACTTTTCTTTCTGATCTAGGGACAGTTATTTTCTATTACACCTGTTATTAGTATTTTACTGCAAAAATTAAGTTTAATTAACCTTTTCAACACATAACATTATTGATTCTTGATAAACTATTGATAAAATCCTTAATAATCTCACCCAGTAAAGTTCTATATATATTAATAATTGATAATGGCCAAACAATAGGTATTTTTTATTACAACTACTTTTTAGACAATTTTCGAGTGAAGAATCCTGATAATAATAATTGGGGTTGTAATAATATGATTTAATAATCATATATCCTAAGAATATCATTTTAACGGAGAGGATTTAATACTATTGATTCGTTTTAAACCACCGGTATATAATATCAGTACATTTTCAAACTTTTATCGTCTATTGTATTCTTAATATCTATGACCACAAGCATATTATCACAACTCCAATAATAATCATTAGGGTGGCAATTGTCCGGGGGTGGCAATTGTCCGGGGGTGGCAATTGTCCGAGTGGCAATTGTCCGAGTGGCAATTGTCCGGGGATGGCAATTTTTTTCGGGTGGCAATTATCCGGGTGGCAATTGACCTAGCACAATTTTTGTAGAATAGGTAATATTATTTTACATTGCAATGCACTTTAAGTGACGAAAATTATATTTATTTATGTGTTTTTTTTTTCATTAAAATATACCAATCATATCGAGAAGATGAAAATCATATCTTGCATTAAATATTTTAATATTTATTGCTGATATGGTAATGATGTATATTTCCGAATGAAATCACCTTAATTTGAGAGGGACAAGAAAATATCTTTTTCTATCTTTCTTCTTCTTCAAAGTCCTTTAAATTTTGTTCCTCTTTCCCTTAACCTGAATATCTGAAGATTCCTCTCTCAGTAAAATTTTCTTTCCGGTTCTCTTTTATGTACAACGTCTACAACCTACCTAAATAAATCAGACCACTATAAAGATGGCTCATATTATAACTATAAGTACATATGCCATTTTATATAATCATACAATATTGAGACTGGTAATAGCATTATCATATTCCTTCATTAAGAGATAAATTACTATCATAATGCACCGTTAGATTTTTATTCTATGATTCAATGAAAATGATCTAATTGTTATATGAGTTTCATCGCTTTAAATTATCGAGGATTCTCGTTATTAATCTTGCATATAATGCAGTTTTTTAGCACTCTATATAATGCTTCAGAGTAGAGTAGAGAGTAACCTCTGAAGGTAAGACTGGCTTTTCTTTAATATCAGATTATTACTGTATATTACGACGGACTGATCTAATTAAGCAGTACTAATTTAATTAAAATAAGGAAGTTCATTCTAATTTCACTATTTTGCAGTCTGTGAACTATTTCTTTATTTTTACTTAATTTACAGTATAGTGTATAGTATTTTCTATAATAATAATCCTCAAATTATATAATAGATTCTTCCTAATGAGATTTAAATGGCTTTACGTTTCACATGACTATCGCAAAATAAAATCATTTTACTAATTTGCTTTCACGACAAAAGATTCTCATAAAGAAACTTCTAACAACTTTTATTTTCATTATATCAATTTCATCTATCATAAGAATTATTATATATTACATTCTCGAGAATTTGTAATTTGATATACAGAAAAAGAGATTTAGTTTTTCTTCGCTCCTCCACTAATTTGATAATTTTTCAACCGATCAACAAATTATATGAATTAAATTGTATGCTTACCTTTAAATTTAATTGATATATGCATCGTCGACAGATTTGATCAACAAAGTATTTTAGATAAATGATCGAACTGTTCAGAATTATAACTTTTGACCAAAGTTCATGGAAAATTTATCACCAATATTTTGGAAAGTTTTTGACACTAATAATACGTTTATGGAGCAGTGGGATTGATATTTTATTTTATTTAAAAACTTTCCAACAATTTCATGGTTTAGGCAACTTTGCTTTAATTTTCAATATTGAATAAATATTAAACGTTAGAAACGGAATCATTTTTATTACTGTCCTACAATAATTTTTCAATCTGTATCATTCAAAGTTTTTGCTTTGATTTTATTTACCTTGAGACCAATTGGTCACACTTATATACAGTATATAATAGCATGAAATAGTGAATTATTCTATTAAATGTATAGAAAAACATTATTTATGATTTTTCTCAATATTCTAAATCGATTTTTTTAATACTTTTTTTTAGTAATAACTTAATGATGATTTCGAATTTGTAGATTTTTTGTTCTATCATCAATATACAACAATATTAAAAAAATATCATTATATTATGAGAATCTTATAGCTCATTTTTTCGTTCATAAATTTACTGATACAGTCTTTCTATTTGAAGCATATAGCCATTTCCTTACTGCATTCATATCTCAAATAGTCTCAGTTTATCCCTGGATTTGTCTGACAAAGTCTATAAAATATCGCACCAATTCTCTCCATCCGTATAAAATGGCACACTCTGAAGCTTTTACGAGACGATGCAGTAAAAAAAGGTAGGTGGATTCTGTTACGATATTGTAGGGTGGAATATTTTATCTAAATACAGCATATGCGTCTCGAAACTGGCTGTCGATTAAAACTCAGCACATGAAACTTTTACTTTATTAATTTATATTGAGTTTTTTTTGTGTTCAAAACATTAAATAAAGATACAAGCATGAAAAGATATTTGTGAATGTTAAATAAATTAATTGATATTTGTAACTGCGAACAAACAAACGGAAATAGGAATATCTTACTTCAATTACCAAAATAACAGAAATAACTAGCATGCACTGTCACAGAAATAGGGCCCATGAGGTGTAATGAAAAGTTTAAAACTATAGAATGGAGGTAGATTTATAATGGAGTACAATGGATTTTAAGATAGTAACAAAAGGGTCAAAAAAGCAAAATAGGAAAAAATGAATGACACAATATCTTTCATATGAAATATGAAAAATATTTTGGTCCTGTGGGAAATCTGAAAGAGAAAGTGTTCAAAAGTCGAGGCCTCCAAATTTGGAAGAATTGAAGATACGAGTTCGGGAGGAAATCACTGCAATACACATTGTGACAGTGAAATGATACAGATATCACAATCTTCCTGATTTCATCTTCAAAAGTGATCAAACAAACGGCACTGTATACTGATGGCAATCTCGAGCATTTTATTTGCCCTACCCCGAATATATCTACATAGTATAACTGTCACACATTAGATTAAATATTAAAACAGAAGAGTGATAATATTTACGTAGGTTTTATACTAAAAAAATCTGTTAGGCAAATAATTAACGTGAGCTCAAAGTGTAAACTGAGTAATTCTATAGTTTCAATGGTTTCAAAGACCCGATACATGTTTAAGATATGATGGTATATCACCTATTGTGGGCCTGTGATTAGTTTTTAACTGTTTATTAAAAAGATAATATTATGAAAAAAGTCTGAGAAGAATGTTGTGTGTTTATCAAAATATGTTTACCATATTTCAATGTTAATACATTACCATACCAATTAATTGCTATGATTATGAAAGAAGAGTTCACTAAATGATATTGATAGCAATAAAATGTTGGCTAATATATATGTTTTCTTCCTCAAATGTGAGTAAAAATCTATTAGCATATTGCTACTGATGTATGTTAAATTGAAAATAAAGTGGAGTGCGGTGAGTTCAATTGAGTTCACCTTCAATTCAACACCTGAAAATATTTTGCACTCAATTCACCGATTTGTGAGTTCACCGCAACTCAATTTACCGCAAAAACAAAATAATTTCATTCGCAGCATGCGGAAGGTTATATTTTAGGCAGCATTAATCAATTAATTTATTTACTTATCATCTTGTTATTCGGATAACTCAAAAACTATTAAATCCAGTTTCCTGGGTTTGAAGATAGGTCAATGTCCAGGAACCTGCTGGTGAAATTTTGGGAGCTATCCAGTCCAAAGGCCAACGTCAAGGTCATTCATAACTCAAAAAGTTTTCAGCAAAATAGCCTGGATATGGATATACAGATCTGAGTCATCCTGATTTCTCTTCTGGGTTTACTTGAAATAGAAACTATAATATGCTTCTTATTGCTTAAAGGGATCGCTTCACTGTTTTTTGCAATTTTCATCGATTTTTTTTACTTTAGTTTTCCAAAGAAAACGTACCGAAAATTTCAGTTCGCTGTGTCAACTGGAAGTGGGTCAGGTGAGTTAGTTCGTGTGTTGTTGAGTAATAGCCTTCATTTTTTGATAGATGGCTTCGTCAATGTAGAATCTTCATCAATGTAGAAATGCCTTTCCATTGTTCCTTCTTCTTTCAATTGAGAAAGTAGAAGTCTTTTATTGAATGAGTTCTTTACAGAAAGAATCCTGATGAATATTGGCTATGAAGGTAAACACAAATGAGGATGCTTATTTAGGGATAGGAACTGAATGAGATATAGTCTGAAAAATGATTTATCTTTTTACTGCAATAGCCATACCATATTATGAAAACAATAATTCTTTCTTAAACTGGCTCAAATAGTTTCAAGAACTATTTTCTGTATTCAATGATACCGAAGGTATCATTAAAACTTTCTACGTCGAATTAAATGAATTAATTATATCCAAGTATGATATTTATCTATTCGTTCACTGCCCTATAGCGACAGTCTCTAAAGAAATGTGACGATACTTTCGTTACTTCTAATTAAGTTAATGGATATAGTTTACTTACATTTTAATTAGATTCCAAAATAAAATATTTAATAACATGTCAGCTTTCAAGTTAGCATATATCTTATAAGAGATAAAAGTCAAGTTGATATCAAATAGGAATCATCATTACAATTATTTATGATGTACATATGTAGTTATGGCTGTTATTGTTGAAATTGAAAATATATGGTAATCTGACATCAAATATTTGATCCTGAGAGACCTGAGTGAATTCACCGTCACCAATAAATAGAAATAGTTGAAAGGGACTACGTAAACCACGATTACAGATGTTAGTGGATAACCTTATAATTTAATATTTCGTAACTGAGAATATTTATTTGGAAGATGGAGAATAGAAGAAATGAATTGAATTTAGTCATCCATATTAATATGTATCAATTCAGATAATAGTATTGAAGATTGAAATACATAAATTTATAATATGAATAGTAATATCGTTTTTCAATTAATTTTCAGTATTATGATCCGATTAGCCATTGCAAATGCTAAATTACAGTTACTATAAACATCACTTAAAACATAAGTCCATAGCTCTCATTTCCTGTATGGAAACGTCCTCCATTTATATAGACTAATAGCAGTTGAAATTCGAGACAGTAGAGTTGTATTCCTAAGTGCAGAATATATTGGTCTATAGAAATTCTGTTTCCCTTCTCTCTATTATTTGGCGCTACTCTTCTGTGTAGTTCGTCAGAAGAAATTTAGTAGCTCAGATGTACATAATAATAATGCAATCCGTCGTTAAGATTACTAATTTCATTCATATTATTTATCATCGTAATAATAATTATTATAATCAAAGAATGATAATACCAAGACTTAAATACTTGAATATGTTTTTAATCCGATTGCTAAAGAAAAAAAAAATTGTGATCTTCCCTAACTAAATATGTGTTTTATGAATCTGATACATTATATTTTTTATATGCATATTGCATAATGTATTATAAGCTGCTTAAGGCTTATATGACAATAAATATTTGGTAATAGAATTATATAATTATGTAATAATTATTATGCTTCAGATTTCATTTTCTAATAGATCTTTAAAAAGAATTACAGACATCAATTTTAAAATTTTCACTAATTGATCGTTGTAAATCATCATAATAGATGAAAAGAATCATCATCTACACGATGAAAACTCGATGAATATTTATATTTATTATAATGACAATAAGAAATAATAATTGTTTATCATCTTTTTTAGAAATTTCAAACTAAATTTCAAAACAATGATGTCTAAACTTACAATATTTACTACAGAATACCACTGAAATTCATCGTTATTTGCAATAAAATCACTCAAATTGATTTCTTCAAATTGAATACTCATTTTAACTCGTATATGAATATCCATTTCAAATGTACAAAATAGATTACCAAAATTATTGTATCTCGACCTAATATTTGTATATCAAATAGAGATTCGAGGTAAGACAAACAGATATTCCTTGCATCTTGTGTTTGTTTGCAGGTTGTCGGTTTGAATTTATGGTACCATTTATATCATATATATTAGAAATACATTTGCTGCACCAGACCAGCTATGATATTGGTTATAGACGTATGTCAATATCAGTTAGGTTTACATTCTACGTCACTTATCACGTTAAAATGAATATCTCTATATTAAATAAACATATCAAAATTTTGAAATTTAAAATTTAAATATAACAAAACATTGAATACATGTTTCTATTGAAAAGAAATATTGGAATCTAATATTTGTAATTTGATGATACAATCAAGTTCATGCCATAAAACACACTATTTTCCGTTTGAAAAAGTAACACAGAGATAAACAATACAATATACCTCACGGCAATAGATAGATAAGTACATATAAATATTCACAAATCATACATAATTATATATGAAGGGATCATTGAATTATATAATATTTTCTTATCAATTATAAATAACTAGCTATCATTTATATTTGATTTCAATTTTTACATTCCTCAATAAATATACATAAAATAATAGTAAGAAATCTACCATGTATGTTATACATTTTAGTTTGCAGTCAAATTTCAAATTAGATTTTTATTTCTATTCAATTATAATTAGCATAAAAACAATCAAATCAAAATAATAACTGACAGCAAACACTTCTCTCCAATGAGTGGCAAGGGAAGTACTCTATTCTCACGAGTTAAAATGTGTTAATTAAATTAGTAGCTCTTCTCCCTGGTGATGGTCTCTTGTCACCATTCAAGAGGCGCCACTCTATGATGTTATTAATAATGCCGGAGGTATGGCTACAGAGTCCACTCGAGAACAGTTTGGACTATAGTTATAATGTCGTTAGAGATTCTAAAATGTTATTGTTTTAGGACGAGAGTTTCACATCACGTAATTGTAAAGAAATATATTTAGTTTTAGTTTAATTTCTTGTAATGGTGTTTAGCTTTCTAATATTATTTTAATCTATTGAGCATACATATGTAAAATTAATTAATACTATACATGCTATTAATTATTCCAAACAATCAGTTATAAAAACTATTCAGAATATTTAACAAATTTGATCAAATTCCTTTTGAATATCTTTTGACCGTAAATCAATCTGACGTAACGTCCGTCTGATCAATCGAATTATATTGGGAGAAATGAATAGGTATTTTGAAGTTCAAACTTCAATTGATTTCATTGAAAGGAATGTAATGTCTCTACTGAATTGGATGGGGATGCTCCTTTTGATGCAATCATCTAAAGCAGGTAATTTGCTGTGGGTGAATCAATGTTTTCATAATCATTAAATTTTACCAAATATTTACGATTATATTTTTCATTAAATATTGATCGATGATTGAAGACAAAATAAAATAGTAAAATCATAATAATCTTTGTATTTTCTGCATTGTTTAACAGTAATAAACTATTGCAGAGTAAATTAAAGCGTTCTTCGCCAGTATAACCAAAAAACAAATGGAATTGATAAAACAGAACTATAACTCTGAATAGCTGCACTAAAGCATGCCTTTTCTAATCTCCATGCATTTTATCATACATTATAGTATTGTTTAGTTGCAAAACTGTAGTCAGAAAAACTTGGCATTTTCAATTAAATACATTCATAAGCAACTTTATACATTTTACGTTATACATTCTTAAGTGACATTGTAGAATGTACATTTTAAATCATACATTCATGAAGCAACATTAAACATTTTTAATTATATATTCAGTAAGTAACATATTACATTTATATTTAACACTCATTTAGAGACATTGAACATTTCTTATCTGTAATCCAGTAGATTAAAAAAAACTATAAAAGTTGAGTAGAGTCAGACGTTTCAAAATCTTCGCTTTAACTGTAGGACGTAGGTACGCTTTTTCTGACTTAACTCTAATTAGTGAGGAAGATTTTCCTTTAATATTAAGTGGTTAGGACAGTTTCATAAGGATCTTCTTTAATGTTTCAGAAGCTTAAACGATTTTATGACTGCGGCCAGCTAGAAAAGCTTTTTCTTGTGCATAAACAGGAGAATTAAAAAATCACTAATACTATGAAATTTTCAACAATGAGAGAAAATGAATCTAATAAATATTCTATTAAAAAATTGATGATATTTTTTCTCATTCATTTAAATTTGAAATTTGATATAATTTCTAAAAACATTCAAATTTTGTTCTACAGTCAATCATCATATAGTAATCTCGTGAATTCAACTTTTTCATTTATTCTAATCATAAATTTAACTGTAGTGTTGCTCAGTAATCTAGTATAAAAGAAAGGAAAATATAATTCTACCCTTACAAACAAATCCATGTGTATATCATGTGTCACTTACTTATTTTAATCACATGTGTATGTATATCATATGTATACTTTTTGGAAATGGATACAAATATTTATTATATGTGGTTCTACTTGGTAATAAGGTCAATTACGTGTGTTAGCATATATGTTATGAGTATAGTGTATGACATGTTGCTATGAATTAGGTAATTTAAATATGGTTTTAAAGATATGTAGGATATCCTGTACGTTAGTGAATAGTGATACATAAATAGCGTTGTAAGCCGCACTATCTATATATTGTTGTGTTTGATTCCTTGTGATGTTTGCATGTCCTAGAGTCTATTTCTACCCATGTCATTTTGTGTAATAGATTTAGGCAATGCACTAATAAGTAACCCACACAACCACGGATTATTTTAGCCTAAAAAATTATATAAATACACAAGATCTGACATGGTGAACACTTGTAAACACTCTCAAAACTTATATATGAAAAATAAATTTTTATTTCAAGTCAAACAGTTAAACATATTAAAATATATTATTTCGATATATAAAGATTTCAAAGACGGAAAAGATTTGAAGAATTTAATTTCTCGGAAATGCACATAATTTATAATAAAAAACATTTTAAGAATAAATTTTATGTGTTCAAAATATGTTGTCACTTTAAAACATTTATATTAGCTGAATGCTAATTAAGAAACTCTTTTCTCCATCATTTTAATGTTCAAATCTCCCTGTCAAGATACTCTCCTAATTGCTTCTTTGTTTCAATACACAAAGGAAATCGACTACCAGTTCATTCCAAGAGAAAATACAGAAAATTTGTATTCTGCTCCAACCTGGAATCATCAATCGAGAGAGAAGTAATTATATCAGTCTTGAGTTAGCAAATATTGCTGAGACGCTATTGCTGAATAGATAGGAAGGAATATAAATCCTGCAAAATATTGATAGGTTGTAACCAATTGCAGCAACACTGAAGAGTTAAGTTGATATCCTATCGCTGCAACTAATTTGATAAGTTGATATCCTATCGCAGCAACTTTGATAGGTTGTAATCTCTTTTATTAAATCGACATTGATATACAGGTTGAAACCTATTGCAGCAACATTGGTAGATTGGAACACGATTAAAGCAACATTTAGATATGATGAAACCCTACTTTAATATTATCGGGAAAAGCCTAATTCTCCAAAGCAAGAAATGAGTTAGTCTCCAATATTTTCATAAGTAGCCTCAAGTATAAGGTGGAACACCATAAAGTTTCATTGACCTACCTTAACAAGAACAAAGAAACAATATTGATTAGCAGTACATAATAAAATGCAAATGAATCATTCTTTAAAAACTAGTTTCACGATCTTTGTAACTTTTACCAGGGAGATATCGAGCTCAAACTTTACCATATATATGTAGCTAAGTAGACTTCTATGTAACATACATGAAATTTTTTTCGAAATATTCAAGAATCAGAAGCAGTTCTTGCCCACAATTGAAAGCGAAAAGTTATGATGCTATATAATAGGACCACCCTTTTTAGTTTCCTAATAAATAAATAATTATAACTGGAATGTTAAAATCTTCCTAATTTCAATTTACCATACTATATTTAAGTCAATGACTGTAATTATACATGACTATAAAATTCAATGCTTTATCTATTGTGTTTGTATATTAAAATAATACATTTTCTTTCAGTTGATTTATCTTCACATTTATCACTAATCGATGAATCAAATTCCAGATTATCGGAAATATCGAATTTATCGATTGGAAATATCTTGGATAATGCAAAGTAAATATAGTGTGTGAGATTCTATCGTGGAATACCAAATGAAGCATTTACTTATATATCTTTTATTCGATATTCCAATATTAGATTCTATTTCATAAATAGTAATAGTATACAATATAATCTTCCATGCAATATTTAAAAGAACTTTGAAGTCTTTGGAACATGACTCCCAGGTAAAGTCTCACATGTTGTATATTTTCGTAGGAAAAAGTTGAAACAAATAAAAATATTACAATAATACGATATTATTAAGTATTTCTGCTGATTTTTGATCAATATTTAATATGAGTCAATTCTAATATGACGAGAAGGTCGAAGTAATTTTGTTTATAACAATATGAGTTAATAATTAACATTGGTTTTAGTTATACATAATGGATGCATAAGATTCTTGAAATTAATTAGGAATCTAATAATTAATGTATTTCTTCATGTAATATATGTATAATTGAAAGGAAAAATAATCATATTAATAGCATTACTAACTAATCAATACCTGTAAAATCGTCCTACACACTGTATTAATATCTGATCGGCAGCGACTGTTTAGAACCGGCTTCTCCCAAGTCAGCATATTCAGATTTCAATATTTCTCACGTAGTGAATGTTTTTCACATTAACATGCATATTGGGAATTTCTTTTTTATATATAAGCTACTGTCTTACAGTCACACATTTATGTATTAGTGCGAAAGGATTTTGGTGAGTTATATTTTCTTCCGCATCATGACGCATCGAATCTCACTGTCTGTCATTTTCTACGGATGAAGAAAATTGGTGCGATATCTTATTGGATTTGTCAGACAAAGCTAGGGATAAACTGCAGAGGATTTTGGAGAAGCATTGCTACCTAGATCCATCGACATTTCTCATAATGCTAGAAAAATATTATATTTTAGATAACAAATGTAGATCTAAGAAATACACCATGGCATAATAATAATAAATGTTCGAATGATAAGAATATACCTATTGTAGCTCTATATAGTAAGTCAACGATATAATCAGTAAATATGTTTCGACAGAGTTACTGCTATTAAATATTTCTGTCAGGCCATAAAAGAGTACATGCTGGTTATTTAATAAGTAGATAGAAGGTCGCCTCGTGAGTTTCTCACTAACAATAATGACTGACAGAAATATAACAGCATCGTTCTCAGACTAATGCGATTGTCTACCATAAATTTATATCATCAGAGTTCAATAATTTTTTTATTTATTGACAATTGAAGTTACATTTACTTCAATAGTTAGATACCTAATAAAACCAGTCATGCAGGTCAAATAGTCAATGATTGCTATGTAGATATGACCAATACATCGTGTCGGTTTAATAACACAGATGGCAATAATTCTCAATTAAATACCATCCTTCCGACAAAGTGTCAATTAAAATAGGATTGGTTAGAGCTTCAAATAGCATGATAGATCTATTTAAATCTATTCTCTATCTGTAGAGTAAATGCTTTTTTAATGGACTCTTAGTCAGGAAAATTATTCATTGAACTTTAGTGATTTATATACTTTTTATGATAATTTTATTAGAGATCTTGAATTCCAGAATCTTGAATTTTCTATTTTTGGAGAAAAATATTTCAATTATTTTACAATGTTATTATAAAATGCACTGTTTCTTTTATGAAATTATTTACATTTAAGCATATGATAAATGGCAGTCACATTATTTATTTTTTTGTATTTGGACATTTAACCCTTTATTCATCTTAAAATATTTTAATCTATTGTAATTACTTCATTTTCTTATCTAAGTGTCGTATCACCAGTGGTAAAGGTTGGCATAGACATTCATAAATGAGCAGACTAATCTGAAAAGGATCGCATCATACATAATTTACGAAAATTTGTTTAATTTTTCATTCATAAATAACAGTTTTATTGCCTTAATATCAAGCTATTTTTTATCATTTTATTAAGCTGTGCAATAGTGTGCATATATTTTGTTATTTTCATTCTTTCAAGAGGTATCAGTTAAAGACAAGCAATATTAAGTTTCAATTATATTGAGGGTGTTCATAACAAACAATTTTCATTGAGCAGAAGAGCATCAAGAGGCGCTATAAATTTGTAGTCTCTTCAAGAGGGAATCGAATATCACATTACCTCTATGCAATAGATCTTTATCGTAAAAACAGAACATTTTTTGTAGCGTATTCAAATTTTCGGATTCTAGAATAGCTAAATGTAATAGTTACCTGTATTTCTTTTTTTATAGTTTTAATCTAAATTTATAAATTAATATTATTTATTAGTTAATATATCATGTTAAATTCATTAATTATATGATAAATCTCTGACCGATTATATGTTTCTTCGACAATTTTTATGTTTTTATTTGTATCTTAAACTATTATATGATAATTTTTTCATTTCATTATGTTATTGTATAATGCAACTACTATTTCTAGTTGAAAATAAAAGCTTTTTTATATGTAGTTTATTGAACAATTTTGATATATGTAATTACACACAGTTGAGTTTTGCTCATTCGAAGATTTAATTCTTAATATATATGTTCCTTACCTTGGTTCCATTATTTGAATGATGATAATATTAACATTCATTAAATAGACGTTGTTTGAATAACAAAAATTATGAATCGTATATTTTGGTTACTAATTTACCCTTTCACTATTGATTTTAAATCATATTAACACTGTTATTTGAAAAAAATCTTCAAGTTAATATATAATGTCTTGAGAGAAAGAGAAAATGAAGATTTCCTCACTCCCTATTAGCAACGGTGACCGGAAAACTTCCAGTGAGAAAACTCCCAGTGGGGAAACTCCCAGTGGGGAAACTCCCAGTGTGGAACACTCCCAGTGACTTTTGCATTGAAATTTGTAGTTAAAGTGAAACTTACCAAATAATAGATTATTATAATATAACTTTAAATTCAAACTTAAAATTACAAAACTGCTATTTTTTAAAATAACTGCTAAATTAATAAAGTGCTCAACTTGGTTTTACATTACGAAACTGCTTGTATTTTTGAAATATATTCTAAATGAACAAAGCGTTCAACTTTGTCTTTGGTTGTTAATTATATGAAGTGATAATCTATTGAACGATTACTAGTAAAACTCTTAATGCTTTATATGTATGTATTTCTTTGAATTACTTTAAATTACGAAACTGCTTGTATTTTTTAAATATTTTTCAAATGAACGAAAAAATTTAAAACATAGAAGCAGTTTCCAAATCAATAGTATTTCAGACAACTTTACCCGAAGGCTAAATAACCTCCTTAGTAATTTAATAAAAGAAATTTATTAATTTTTTATTGATATAATGTATAATTTAGTAAGTTTTTACTAAAACTATTAATTTTAATGCATATTGATAAATTAATATAAAAGTCATTGGGAGTTTTACACACTGGGAGTTTTCTCACTGGGAGTTTTACGTCTGGGAGTTTTTCCACTGGGAGTTTTCCTAGAACCCTTTGCAACACAACAAAATAATGCGTTTGATTTTTTTATCAATAGGGCCGTAATATAAATACTCAAAATAAAATAATTCATAATGTATATATAGTTTTACACTAATACCTAGTGTCTATTTGTATATTGAAATGTTGGTCTGTTGATCAGTTGGTTGCAAAAATCCATAAACAGAAAAATCCCAAATCATAAATATTTGGAAAATCAAGAAATCCGGAATCATTGAAACAGAAAAACCGAACAAAGCATTAGCAACCGGAAATAGGGAAAAACAGGAAGAAATTGGCGAAAAACGGAAAAATAGAAAATGCTTAAAAACACAACAGAAAACAGAGATAAAAATATAGTCAGTCATTTTTGACGGGTAATGCACAAGTATATATATAAATAACCCATGACTCGTTATGAATTAACTGTTAATTTCGTACGATGAACTGAGAATTCATTCAAGCGTATTGAAAAGAGGTTTTCAGTTTATATGGTACCAATAATTTTGTACAGTTGACTATATGAAAGCTAGCGGAAGATATATCGCAAAGACTAATAAAAAAGTTAAATATATCATGTTTTCCGTTCAGTGAAATAAAAATGTGATACATTCTTATAATTTATAGGACTATTATTTTTTATGATTACATATTAACTAACGCAGTAAATATTCAGTCACTGTCACATAATTCACCTGTGTTCATCAGCTACTGGAGGCATGTGGATTGATATTACATAGTTTAATTAAGCATTATATTACGTAGAATGTTAATTGCATATAATATTATTCCATATTTCACTATATAGCAGGCTATTTTCAATTCAAAGTAAGTGCATGCAAAGTTGTAATGGCTAAATGGTGATACAAAAATCCCTGAATACATTCACTTAATTACACCATTTTCTTAACTTCTTGAAAAGTTTTACCGTAAACAAGCTAGAACAACAGTTTAAAGTTTCAGAGCAAACCCTATTATAGGAGTGGAGAAACGTGAACTAAAATTTAGTTACTGAATTGTTTTGCAGCGCAAGTTTTTAATAGTGAGAAAATGAGAAAAATTATAATACCTATTCAATACAAAACTGAAAATTGTATGAAGAAAAGTTGCAATGATACCAGCTATATAATAAATGTTATACTCAATGTATGAGGTTAGTCTGAATCATTATAATATTACTTAATAATTATATTTGATTCAATAGAATTGATTGAGTCTCAGTTACACCGAATTCTATATCACTTAACATTTTCTGATAAACAACGCAGAATACAATATTTTTTTAAACTGTTGCAATATAAAATTTGTGAGACATTTTAATAACAAAAAATATAAGTAATTTAAAGTTAAATATTTATGTGGAAAGCAAATGATTATTACCTATTTAATACCATATTATATTTGGCTTTTATTCTCTTAAGTACATTATTAATTTAAATTGTTATATAACAATATAAAAAAATCACTCACTTGATTATTATATTATATCTATCTGTCTCATTTATATGACAATTTGAAGATATGTTATCTGTCAAGAGAATCTAGCTTATATTAAAAAAATTATATTGATTGAAATAGTTTATAGTTATATGCCCGGTATATAAGAAAAAGGATTTCTACAAGACTAATAAATACCACTTCTTGAGTAATATTCAACAGACAGCTACATTTCTTTCCATTTTCTGCAGTGTATTGTTTCATTTTTGGAGCGAAAAACAAAACAGTAGTGGGTCCATGTTCTGAAATGTCCAAACTATATAGAAAATTGAGTGTTATTGAGTTTTATTGGAATATTCTGAAACAATATGGGAATATGAATATTTACTTTCAAAAAAATATAATTTTTACACTAAAAGATATCATACAAAATACTAAATACTAACATTAGAAAAAATGCAATTGCGAGATTTAGTAAAAATTATTGAAACGGCACGTACTTTCTATCTTATAACTTTCCAACAGTCGCTATATAATTGAAATAACTGTATTAATTAAGTCTGTATGGTTAGAAGCGGTACTATAGGGACAGAGTGTCGAAAGACAAAGTATCGAAAGACAAAGTATCGAAAGACAAAGTATCGGAAGACAAAGTATCGAAGGACAAAGTTCCAAAAGACAAAGTATCGAAGGACAAAGTATCGAAGGACAAAGTATCGAAAGACAAAGTATCGAAAGACAAATTATCGAAAGACAAAGTATCGAAAGACAAAGTGCAGCTTTTATTTTGCAGCGGTAAGAGAAAAACACTCGTGTGAAATGGGCTTGATGTCATTATTACGATCATTTTTTTAATTATTGTGTTGGAAAATTATAGCGAAACAATTATTAATGATAATGAATAAATTTTATTCAGTTATATATGAATTATATATAAATAATAAAAAATTCATTCCATTTGTTATGTAATAGAAGTGTTGAAAATGTATCGCTATATTCTGCAGCCCTTCATTCAGCCTTTCATCTCTTTATCGTTCTAGTGATCATATTTAGTTGCTTAAACTAATTATGAAAACGAGTTGGCTGAACAATAAACAAGCAATCCTCTAGTCTCCTATAACTTTTCTCGCTGTGATAATATTAACTAGTGATGAGTCCTGATGATATAGTTAATAGTACCAGTCTAGCAAGATCTTATATATTTCGAATACTATCAGGATTGATTTTTCAACCTTTACTAAACTAAAATAGTAAATTATTAGATATGATACAACAATAATAAACCATAAACTGAGGGGGCAAGGGTTCTGATTATCAGACTAGGGGTTTGAAATATTATTGTTGATCCTATATCATTGTCCCGAGGCTGCCTCTAGGTAGGCCTTCTTTTTGTTACACTGTAGGCTTTGTTTATTTTGGCGCCCTTTTTCATCAGTTTTATTGGTATCTTTCCTCAACTTATTCTTCACATTTTTTTCTCCCTTCTACCTTGCTATATCCAACTTGCCATCAATGCGCCGGGACGACACGGTTACTTGTGGTAGCCGAGTATTCAACCCTATATTGCATTGAGCATACTTTCATAGTTCCCTCTTCTACGAGGCCTTCCTCTTTTCATGTATCTTAGGATCACCTAGTAATAGATAAGGGTGCGCAGAAGATTCCGTTGAGGAAAATTCCACTGCGGAGAGTTCCACAGTGGAATTTCTCTCAGTGGAGTATCCTCCACTGGAATTTTCCTTAGTGGAATTTTCTCTGTGGAATCCTCCTTAGCAGAACTTTCCTCAGTGGAATTTTCCTAGAACCTAGATAGGGACAACTTTTATAACAGAAAAAAACGAAAACTAATTATGATCGTTATGTTTTTCTTCAAAAAATTTTGAGTAATGAAAAAATGATTATGGCCAATGTGAAGAATTATGTGACAAATACTGAGCATCGGTTTTTGAAAGAAAATATATCATTCATTTTAGTTAAAGAACTAAACTATTTATTCACTAGATATACAGGTTGAACATCCTTAATATATCATTTTTTTCAAAAGGGCAACAGGTGATTTAGAAAATAATTTCAACAATCTCACTCCACCATTGATTATCTCATCTCGCAGTTTGAAGTGAACTTCAATTGACTGAACTGGAATTACATTTGCGAGTCAATCGAATTTTTCCCATTCTGTCGATAATGATTTTAGTGTGGCGTTATTTCTAAGTTTACAATGAGGAAGAATAATTTAGGAATTATCTTAGTAATGACAATAAATTTCTAATTTTATGATGGAACTGAAATTTTTTCTTCATTTATTAAGCGGTTTTATTGTAGTTGGAAAAGTATACATTGTAATGAAAAACAGGTGTACTAGAGAAAAATGTTTTTATTATTTGTTAATATATATACCTAGTAATCAATAATAATAATTCACTATACATACCATCTTTCCCAAAAGATATTTGTCCTTGAGCCGTGCTAGACATATGCATAGCGAAACACGAAGGATAGTCGGTAACTCTCTTTCCTACTTTTTACTCCACTTCGAATATCTCTTCATAGTCGCAATCAGGGTACAGGAACCAAACAGGTATAGTCACTAGTAGACGACACAAAAATATGACATCACCACAACAACACATTCCTTGTTCGTAATCGAGGGGCTCATAATTCCTCGTATTTGCATGTTTATATTGAGAAGTTTGAAGTCATTTTATAAGGGTTTCGTGTAATAGAAAAACGAAAATATTGATTATATAGATATAATTCAGGTGTTTTTTTTATTGTTCATTTCTTTAACTTATCTATACAAAATAGGGTCTTGATTATATGCTACCTAGGAGCCTATATTAGTGCTAGCTAACTGCAAAATTATAGTTCCTATGAATAACAGTTAAGGAAAAAAATAATGGAAATACATTTTAACCAATGCTCAGTTAGTAATTGATAAGAACAATAATTATATTTAGGAGTGACTAAGTTTGAGTAAGTTTTCCCATGTTTCCTAATGTTGTCAGAGTCGCCATTTCCAGTCATCCAGTGGTCACGTAAAACTAGATTCGATCAGCTGATTACCATACCCAATATGTTGCTGTATCCTGGTCGCAAGTTTGGGAAAAAAGCAGTAGTTAGATATATTTCTCTTTGTGGTTTCATTTTTATAATTATTAATTTAGATGTACAATTCAATCTTTCAAGTCATATATTAATGGGGATAATGTTTTAGCTGACTTCATATTATAAAACCTACAGTCCGTTATACATCAGTTATTTTTTACAAAATCAAAATGAATACTGTTGGAATCCCATCTCTAGCTTTTTACTGATTCACAGTATAGTTATATTTTACAGATGTATTTGAAAAATATTAGTTTCTAATCCGGTTTTCAATAATTATCAGGCAAAACGAATCCTGAGAGTTTGAAATTGTTACCAGCTACACAATCAACGATTTATCACGCAGTAAGTATATTTGAAGAGCCGGGAAGTATAAAAGATCATCCTTCAAGTGGTCATCCACGAGCTTTCTGTATCATGAAGGTAATCTCAGAGCCCCAAAGTCAACCAAATGCAAGGAGATAATTCAAAAAAGTTTCTTCAAATTTAGATTGGTATGACTTGACTAAGAATAACGTTTCTAAGAAAAAAAAACTCGAGCATATTTTTCTTAGATAAGAAATTATTCACTCTTGAAGCGAAGTTCAATCGTCGGAAAGATCCAGTTTTTGCAAATTATTTGTGAATGTTGATGATCCAACTGTTTTTCATACGTCAAAAACCCTCAACACTATATTTTCATTTGTGCGTACTCTATAAATGAAAGTCTTAATATTGAAAATAATTTAGTATGAGTATATGAGAACATTTTCGTTTATAAATTTACTCATACATTATCTCCAAAGATATTATATGTACTACAATAAGATACACCACTCTCGGAAATTTCTGTTTTAAAAATAATCATCTGGATTTGAAAGCGGGAACTAAAGTAACAACAACATTTGGTGTTGCTCAAAACATTTAAAGTCTCAGTGTTCGGACAGAAGTAAAACGATAAAGTATCATAAAATCTACTATTTTTTTCAAAAGCGAATGATAGTTTCAGTTGAACATTGAAACTTTCAATGTTTTGATCAACGCCAAATGTTATTATTTCTCTAGTTCTCGCTTTCAAAATCAGATGGCGCCACAACGCACTTTTAAAACAGATATTTGAGAGAGTGGTTTATCTTACTGTAGTATACAGTATTATCTTTGGTATCTCTATTTAAAGCAAATATCCATTTCTTAACTGCATTTAATATCTCAAATAATCTTTGTTTATCACTGAACTTGATTGAAAAAGTCTATTAGACAATGTACAAATTTTACCAAATAGTGGAAAATGGTACAATCTGTAGCTTCAATGAGATGATACAGTAAGTAAATATGTAGCGTATTCCTTCATTATACTCTGGAGGTCAAAAATGTTTCTTTTTATTGAATTCTTATAACTCTGTGTTAGAATATTATCTGATATTAATTTACCAATTCTATTATTCGTTTTAGCTGTTAGATAATAATTACTATAAGTTTTTGAATACTATTTCTTTATAGGGCACAATATCCATAAATTATTAAATATAGAGCTGAGCTTTTGTATCTGTAAAATTGAACACTACTAAAGTATGCAATGTACAGTATTTAATGAAACCAAACATTTTGTTCCATAAAAATAATATTTATAAAAAAAACATTAATTTAAAATACTCTTGATAATAATGGAACATGTATTAGTAAGGCGTTCCACAATCATCACAACATTTTCAGCAATTTGAATCGAAAATATTTCACAAATTACTTCACGAATGAATCCCTTAAGAAATCAACAGAGAAATTTAGTTTAGAAGTTCAGATGAAAAAATTCGTCTCACTGGAAATAATTTAACAGGGGAATAAATTGTGCAATAATTTTGTAGTCCAAGTTTAAAAATCTCTGTAACGTAAGTGAAATAGTTTTAGAGGGTTTGGTCAAATTTCTGTTCTATTTTAATTACATATGTTGATTAATGTCTTGCAAATAAATAGAATCACATTACTTGACTTTGAGTTAAGTCACTTTCTACATACTTTATTGATGAATCTGTTAATAGACTTTGAAATGAACCTAAAAATACCATAATTTTGCATCGAAAATATATATGTAATTATAACAGTAAAATAGATTGTATGAAAAATGAAATAATGTAAAACAATACATTGATATATTTATGAAAATTAGGACCTTAGGATTTCCAATGCAAGAACATTAAGTTCAAATATTTGTTTCGACATGTTAGATTCGTAATTTCTTTATAAATTGATAACAATAGTCGCATAGAAAATTACTGATAATTATTCTATTGTCCATTAAGTCCTTACACATGAATAAAAACAATAATTAATTTCCGGTCTAACTTTCCTCCTTCTGATAAAAGCACACGACTTTCTAAAATTTTACTGGGAAACTTATTATTTCATAAGTAATGTAAGCAATAATTGCAAAGTGTTAAATTTGCGATCAACAGTTCTCCGTCGTTACTATATTATAATGTAATAAAACTTACTATAGTGGTGAATGCGATTGGTGTTTGTTTTTCATTTTAGAAGGAATTTTGTGCATTCCGCCATATTTGATTTCGCAATCTGATTCAACAATTCGAACTTTCAGTTTTCAATAATTGGTAACTAACAGTCAAAAACTTCCCGTGATAGCAATTTAAAAATCGATAAAAACTTTTGAACCGGAATGATTGCTCTTCTATCGCAGCGGTTAAAGAGAAAATTTCTTCAAAATAACAACAGTAACCATTAATTTGTGGGAAAAAATCAATCAGCGAACACTGATTGAATGTGTGGGAATTGGAAAGAAAATTACTGGCATAATCAAAAATATTAATTAGAGAAGATTTTCTAAATTTACAAATTTTCATGTCGATTCTGTTTTAGAATATGAAGCTATTCTGAATATTGCAATCACCTCCTTAATGGTTTCAGCCATTCTGGCTCACGAGTGAAATATCTTTTCATCAGGAAGCAGATTAGGTGGAAAATTATATCTAAATAGCACTATTGAAACCTCTCAGAATCTTTCACCCACTTCGCAACCATTAATAAAATATAATAACTCATCAGTAACTTGACTCGGTAAATTGAAGAAAAAGCTTTCGAAAATTTAAATATAGTATGATTCAGATTATCGATTTGAACTTTGGTCAATCTTCATTCAATTTTTTTCAACTTCTTAGTTACTTTTTTTCGGCGCAGAACATAAATGGGTGGGGTATTTCAAAGTTTTAAATTGTTTTACAATTGATTGTGTGTTATTAAATTCATGTTCTTGAGAAATTGAATGAAATTTTAGCTTCAAAATTTAATTAAGTTTCATCCCACGCTGTTACTGATATTAAATAACACAAAATTAACTTTTGCAAGCTGTTGGCACTAATTAGACACACATGAAATTGCAGCTCTGAATGTAACAGTCCAGTGCATCTGAAACGATATTATAGGGAATGATGCAAATTTACATTAAATATGTGTTGTAGGTATCGCAACTTAGGATTGGAATAAAGTAAAAATATAAATAATTGAATAATGAATATGAGTTTATGACTACCAGTTTAAATATTGCAATGTCCTCTAATATCATTACATTTCAGGTCTTTAACTATTTTGTGGTATACCTTAATTTACCAAAGTAATGGAGAGACTCACTACACCAAACTATAGCGACGGAGTGGATATGTTCAAAAAAATAAATTTCATGCAAGTGTCTTTTCCTCTAACAATTAAATCGCAAATATATTTTCATTGCAAAATTTATGGTTCTCTCAAATTCAGTGGTATTATAGTTTCTACCCGTTTATCGTCGCAATTTTATTATTTAAATATATAGAAGAACATAAACTCTGGGAGATATAGAATCTTGCAACTATTATTATGTGATAAATATAATTGTCAAATCTATTTTGATATAAAAGATCAGCTTTATATTTATTGCATTATGGAATCTATGTATATAAATGAATTAAAGGTTAGAAGGGATAAATTAGATATTCAATTATTCGCATACAGTGTGTCACAAAAAAAAACGAAACCAAAATTTCAAAGGCTGTAACTCAAAAACTATTAAATTTACAAATAGTTGGAATATCACACTTTGTTTATCAACATTTATTACATATCTGCACAAAATTTAAGATAACTATATCAAACTGTTTTATTTCAGCAGTATTTTTAGTGAACGATACTAAAAAGCTTTTTACGCATTTTAGTTAAACTTCAAATTTTAGGATATTAAAACCTTCTTTATACAAATAACTTTCGACAGTTTATTGAAATGGTTTATAATAAAACGTTATCATAGCGATAAAAAAACGTTTATTAAATTCCACTAAAAAAATCAAACTGTTCCTCCTATTAATCGGTTTAGACTATCTGGTGGGCCACTCGATACGATGACTCACAACGATAATTTTGCGTATTGCTGAATAGCTCATTTAGTTTTTCCCTTACAGCAATAGTGTTGTGCTCAGGAGGACCGTTTTGAATCCTCCAGGTTCGTTTGATTCTGTTTCCATGTGTTACTCGAAGTCTTTGAACAATCCTATTATTTATTGGATGAAAATATTCAACGTATTTTAAGTTATTTTTGTAAAAAAATGACCAAATCCATTGCCACATTTCCCATCCACACAGATACTTTCTCTCTCGAAATTCCTACGTCAAAGTTGAAGGTAGGTGGTTGGTTCTTCGGTGCATATATACGAACGTTATGATTATTTATTTGGCCGTTCAAATGAAAAGTGGTTTCATCGCCAACCATAATATCGTCCGCAAACCGGACATTTCTTTGCAAAACCATTGAGCAAAGTTAAGCTGCCAAGGAAGATCGGTTTCGCCCGTACATTTTGTAAGGGTGACACTTTAAATCCAAAGTTACAGTTTTATTGAATGTATATTTAGTAACATCTATTCCACTTTTTATGGAGTGATTTGCAAATTTTCTGCAAGTGCTACTTGAACAATTAGAACTGAGAAATAAGCATTTTCCTGAAAGTGCACAAACAAGTTTTTAGTATCTGTCACTAAAAATACAGCTTAAAGAAAACGGTTACATTGATTCATCTTAAAATTTGTACAGGAAGAGACCAAAGGTTGAGAAAAAAGAGGTATTTCAGTTTCCCGTAAGTATATTTGTTTTTGAATTACAATCCTTGAAATTTGGAACAATGTATACAGTATATTTATTAAAGATCTTGTGAGTATACTGATTGATTCACTGATTTACATAGATGATTATCATTATTGATGTGTAATAGTTTCAATGATTTCATGGCGATTTACTGCCCTTTTAAGCGCTTATTTGTGCCACTTATATGCTTTTTTATGCACAACACATTAATTTTATTCTCGTTTTTTTCGAACACGTATCACACGTGGATATGGAGCGTGAAATCTTTTTTCACCACTTAAAATTATAATATAGTGTGTTCTGTCTTTTCTTATTTCGAGGAGTCTAGTAGTCTACCCAAATAAGAATTGTTGTAAGAATAAGCAGTGAATAGTGGCCCTAGGTCAATAGATAGGTATTTAAATTATGATATGTCATCTACTTTGAAATAAAACACGAAAAGACCCATACAAATTATCGATATTCTAGCTTTAAATATCGGCTTGGCCTAGAATATTTTTAACATTAGTATAGGATTGAGTATCATTCATTCAACCAAACAAAAATTAAGATTCAATTGATGATAAGATACATTGATGACAGATTCATTCCTTCATTTCACTCATATCGTATTTTAAATCTTAGGTTTTTGTTTTAAGTGATAGAGATTATTCTAGAATGATTCTAGTTAAAATTTCCTTATTTGTATTATATACAAAATAGATAGAATTTTACCTATTTAATATATAATACAAATATAGATAATTCAATAATATTCCAAAGTCTGTATGTTAGTTGTTGAGGCAAGGAATCATGATACACAATTGACTCGAACTCTATGCTAATATCGACAACTCTGCATACTGCATATATCAATGTCAACAAGAAGTCACTTAGCATTATCTGTTCGACAACATTGTACAACTGTCAAATTCAAAGGTAGATGTGCACTGTGCAGGGATGGTCGTGATGTTAATGACTGTTTCAATTAAATTAATGTAATTTATATGATATAATTTAACATTCACTTTCACTGTCTTAAAATTACCAGAATATCATCTTTAATGAGGTAGACGATAAATCCAAACAATGATTCTAGAAATAAACATTAAATTCGATTAAAGAACAACTGTCATCATTTATTCAATTTTATAAAAAAATTATATACCAGAAAAGGACTACAAATATGATTAAAATTTCACAATGAACCAATTTTGAAATATTAATGGTATTGCTTTTTCCAAAGAATTTCAATTTGAATAAGCATGTTAAATTATACTGAAAGGAATAATAAATTGAGAATATTTCACATATCTATATGATAACCCAACACTTGATAGATAGTATACTACATGAGTATACTTTTTGTCCTCAAATGTGCACTACTCTGATAAAGATATCAGTATCAAACTGAGACACTCAGATGTTTCCAGTTTACCCTATAAGCTTCGTCTCAAGAGCGAGACATTTAAGTGCTCCAACTTTAATTTGAATGTAATACGTGTTTCAAAAGTTTGAGTGTTTTGGTTCGATGCACTTTAGTGTCTTAGATTTAAGTCTGAAATATCCGTCTTCATTTCGACGAAGGAAGATTTAAGACATTATTATGCATTGCACTGAAACACTTTCAAGCTCTTGAAACACTGAGGTGTTTCGCTTTACAAACGAAACTTATAGTATAAATTTCAAACACCTGGTTGACAAATAATATTTCACCGTATCTTCACTGACCCTATAGTTATAGGTTATCGTCCTGTTCTCATTATGAATCAGCCTTAAAACTCTTTTTTCATCTCCTTTCAAGCCAATGCTTACGCTCCATTGACCGGAAGAATAAAATATAATGTAGAGCATTTCGACCAATCTTTTTCTCTGTTCTAGCATTGTAATAATCCTTTAATACCGCAAAACATTTAATTTAATATTAATTCAAATAAAAGAATTTTTTTTACAATATAAATATATTAGACAAGTTGATGGTTATTTCATTATGGAATTCAATTTTTTTCTTAATGACGGTTTAGACAGCCTTACGTATCATTGAATTCATCAAATGAAATTAATCTTCTTACAAGGAGTATTAATTTCATGTCATTAGACTCCCAATACGCATAACATCGCTCACAGGAAGCTTCCATCAATTCAGTTTTTATGAGGCTTTTATTTGATGGACATTTAATTGCTTCACCGTTATGAAAGACATCAAAGTAATACTGATTGTATACTATCATTGGCCATCGATCCTTAATAAATATTTTTGTTCTATATGCTTCAATAATGTGAAATGAATCACACATAATTCTATATGGGTGGAAATTTGTTATTTAAGCAATTGTAAATGAAGCACAGAATTTTTTTTAAATATATTATAAACTTTGGGCAATCATTATAATAATTGATATAAAATTGAATGACTTTCAAAGTAAGCATAATAATATAACATATTTCTTTTTTTTTTACAAAAAATCTGTTCCATTCATTTATAACTTCATACAAAATATCGTTTTTCTTAAAATTTCTATTATTTACAAAATATGGTTTATTTCCTTCACTGAGCGAATCGATAAGATTTAAAATATTCAACATAATTAATGTTTTTTTTGTTCGGTATATCAAGAAGAATTGTGTGATATTATAAAATTTAGTTGTATTGCGATGAATTACGAAGCGAGTGAGGTGTTTGATTATCAGATGAGGTGTTTGAATCAAACAGTTTACACAGTGACTTTAGTTGAGTCCACCTCAGACAGCATAAATTTATTGAAAGAAAATATAGTCAAAGCTAAGTACTGTAGCTAGTTAAGTCACAATACTGTTCAAAATAATTATTAGCATGAACCCTGGGTATCTTTTTGATTTTATACAGTATACAGATATATCATTAAAAATCAAAATTCAAATAATTGTAGGATGCATATTATCATTACTATAACATCAATGAATTTTATTTTAATTAGTTTGACAACATTATTCAAGAATCGCAAGGAGTAACAAAACAATCACCTAACTCACCATATTTCATTTGATTGATTTAGCAAATATTAAATCGTAGCTGTATCATTGTCTCTCTATAAAATTCGAATTCTTATCATGTTTTATTTAATAGTTTTACTATATAGACTAATCAAAATCATTGTAAGTTTTTGGTTGATATGCACATAAAAATCATATTTGTATTTACCCACCATTAAAATCTATTATTTTCGTTTGCTCAAAACTTAACAATTATTGTACTTGTACCTACAATGTACAATGTACATACTCCAAATTATGAAATTAATTTTAATGTTCAGGTTTAATCCGGCTCTTCACAATCGAACCAACCTAGTTCCAGGAAAGGAAAGAGGGAGAATTGAAGTGGGCATTGAAAAACGTAGGGTTAAGTTAGTTGTTAGGTAGTTAGGAGAAGTAAGAATAGGAGGGACATGGTCGTAGAGTAGATAGGGAAAATAGGAATGAGAAATATACCTGGAATATTCAGAAGCTATCATTATGAGAAAGGAATGGAGATAGGCTAAGAAGGATTGTGGGACACGTTCAGAGTAGAGGTTGGGAGATTGTTTTGTTGTTGAAGTTAGGGGGGGGGGAAGGAGATGGGATTAAATGGTTTGGGAGGTTGATGAGAGTGTAACGTTGGTATATTCTAGGATGACGGGGATATTACTTAGAGAGATAATATTGGAGAAATGGATAGAATTAGGATAGTAGAGACGGTTTGAGGATAGTGTAGTTGCGATAGTAGTAGGTGGAGTAGATTGGTGGTGATGTGGGGAAGTTAAGGAAGAGATGGAAAAATGAAGGAGGAACTTAGGAAACCAGCTAGCTATAAGAAATAGTAATACTCTAATAATACGGGAGTGGGGGGGGCTTAATACTAGTATATGTAGGAGAAATATAAGGCTGGTATTTAGCGGAGGTATGGATTTAGGTTATTGGTTTGGTGAAAATGAGTTGGTGTGGGCAAAATAAGTTTAGTAGACACTCAAATAGAGGAACCTAGTTGCAATGAGATAGGGAAGGTGGTTCGAGATTTATGGTCAGACGAGCAGATAGGAGAATAGTAAAAAGGATGAGGACAGAGGAAAATGGAGGATTATCTGACCACAAGCCAATTAAAGAGAATTGAAGTGAAAGGAAATTACTCTAAAGGAAATTAACAGGATTGATAGGATGAGATGGGATGTTTTGTAGTAGGAAGGAATGTGTGAGGAATGTAAGATAGAAACTAGGAGTCCTTCCGAAGCGCTAGTAAAAGGGATTTAGTAGATAGGGCGTGCTGGAGTGCTAAACCATAGTTAATGGTAGGTGCAGCAAAAGCAGTGTGTGGATTGATTATGTAGACGAAGGCTTGCGCAACCATGGGAAGTGGGTAGAAAGGAGGAGCTTAGATTTTAGAGGAGGAGGAGCTGAGAACGAGGTGACGGGAAGAGCAGTTTTATTATATCTTATATTTTGTTGAATATTTCTCCTATCTGATTGCTTTTCAAATATGTACATTAAGAACTAAAACTAATATTTTCTGAATTTTCCTGTGATTTTTTATGATTTACGAAGCGTTTGTATCAGAGAAATAGGAGCATAGGAAGGTTCAAAAGGAAAATAAATATTATTTATGCATGAAATTATAAACGAGGTTAGTTTGTTGATGGATAAACTTGCAAAAACATTCCAACATATATTTGAACCGTCATTTATAATGTGAGATGAAGTTTAACTAATCATAAACTAGTGTACATAATTATGACAGAACTCATTGCTGTTTATACCTAAGGTGCAATCAACTTACTTTCGTTACTACTCCACTCACCAACAGTTATAATCGCAAAAAATGCAATCAACTCTACGCTAGAGTTTCAAAAATCTCCGCTCTGTAACGACGTTATTATAGGAGCTCTCATCTTGATTAACTACTGCATAAATTATGCGGCTTGCTGGGCGCTGAATTATTGCAATTGTTCAAATATAGCCTGCGGCTATCATAGACGTAATGATGGTGATTATGAGAGGAATAATGTTTGCATAAGTACTTCGTTAGGTATATTCCCTTATCCAACAAAGCAGAATGTTTTATTCATCTCACTTGAAGAATATTCTAATAAAATATACAGGAGTTGGGCCAAAAAGTTGGATACCATTTGATGCTCTTCCGTAGAATCAATATTTGGTGAACAGTTTTTTATAGAAACTTTATAGGTTCTGAAGTTGTGAAGTGTTTACTAAGTTGTGCAGTGAATTTAGAGCCGTGATCTTGCAATTTGTATTAACAATCGATTTGGAGTCCGGCGGTTTCTCTCAGAAAACTAAGACTTTCGGCCAGAAACGTGATTTGAAGATGACGTTATTCTTTCATTTCCAAAGGAAGTCAATTGTTTTTGTGCTTCTGAGACAATACTTCTTGAAACGATAAACATTCAGGCAGTTTCTTTTTCAGTAGCGCCTACTATACGAACACCGAGGGAAACGGACTCTTCCCTGCCGGACTTTTTCCCGCCGGACTTTTTCCGCCTGGATTATTCTCTGTCTAATTTTTTTTTCTTAATTTAAACTCTGGAAGACAATTTACATTGAGATTTTTCAATTAATTTTTAAAAAATTCCAAGAAATAAAAAAATCCGTCAAAAATTACCAATTTAAAAAAAAATTATAGACATTGTTACATGGGAGTTGGTCACTTATCAACTCCTTGAACAGAACCCGTTTTGAAGTTACTCTTTCTATTATTAATTTTCATTTGAAATTTTTAGAGAAAATGTACGACATTAGATCTAAATCTTCCTCAAACCTGACTACTTAAAATGTTTTACTTTAAGGATTTCTACACTCTACCTAATATATATATTCTCAAAATATTGGTTTATAAATTATAAGTTCTTTAAGGTGTAAATGTTAAATATGCCCAATAGAACAAAAGAACACTATATAACGAGGCCAATATTAAGTGTAATAAAAAAATCTATAGTATTACTTCTGTAGTATATTAATTATCAAATTTATAAACTACATTTAAATTTATTATTGTTCTGAAAAAGTAGTAAATTACATTTTTTATAATAGCATGCAAAGAAAATAATAAATTCGCGATATGTATAACTATAGAGCTTGGATAAACTGAATCAATCGTAGCTGCAAAGACTAAATTGCGACATTTGGCAATCCCTTAGAGTATCCTTACTTTTTCAACTATGTTGCATATTTTAATCACATGCAAATTTACGAAGGCACATTCTTAAAATTAGAACGACCAATATGAACACATACGAAAATCGAAGTTAAAATTTAAAAATAAGACAATATTACTGTGAAAGTCTGTTAATAAAATGTGTCTTCTATTGATAAATGGTTTGTTGTATCAAAATTATAATTTAATAGCCCGAAATACTGATACAGGCAAACCTCGCTTTAAGTAAAACTCACTTTAGTAAAAGTGCTACTTATTTCGAGTCATGTTTCATTTTTTTTTTCTATATTCGAAGACATAGAAAACGGAGACAATTTTTTGTGTTTATTTCACGTTAACTAAAAGAGCATTAAAATTATAATCCAGATAAGGTTACTAGAAGCAGTTGGTTCAGAAATTCAACATGTCCAATTTTAGGGTTAGTTCCGTGTTATTGCATGGTTCCATATTTTCGAACACGTGAAAATCTTTATTTAATAATCATTATTTAACTTTTATAATAATTAAATAATAATTACATAATATTTTCTTTTCTGAGGTGTCCGAAATTATAGAACCAACCAATAACTTGGAACTTAGTACCCTACTACCAAAAACATTTCATAGAGAATAAAATTGCGGTTTGTTAAATGTAGCACAATAATTATAGAAGTCTAAGTATCTATTAATTACTCACCTATACTGAGTGAGGGTTAAGCTATGGATAGATTTTAAAACATTTAATAAATGCACAACTTTAAACTTATTCATCACAGTCACAAACAATGAAAGACTGTATATTATTATTAATATGCTTATATACGTAGTACTCTAATAACTCTAAAACAAATTTCCTTTCCATAACTGATAGGAAACGAGACATATAATCGAGGAGTGACAATTATAAATTTCTTATTACTTTTACTAGCTTTAGTTACCGTTGGTAACTAAGCTGAGTCGTGATTTGGTAACTAAAGCGAAGGATGCCTATAGTTTATTCGGCGGGGAAATGTTCATGTGGAGAAAAGTTCGCCGGGGAATAATTTTGACGGGTCCTAGTGCTGAGCTCCGACTGTATGCCTATATGGCCTCCTTGAAATTTCATTTTTATTATCTGGAAGAAAAGCTACTTTATATATACATTCAACATTTAAATAATGAAAAAACATAAGAATACAACAAAATTGATTTCCTTGTCATATGCTCAATTTTTTTTTATATAAATTTTTTTTATTATGTGTTTCCAATTTTGTATCCCATCCCTATAATAGCGGAAATGGGGAAAAGGTGCTCTGGAAATTGTCAGGTAAAAAACTGCAAGGCTGAAAATTTCCAAAGCAATAAACTGCCATGCAGACGTTAAAGTGGCTGTCACTTATTTCATTTATGTTTTTTTTACTTTTTTGCAACATGATTTGGTTTATATAAACACATTCTACAAACATTTTCATTTATAAAATAATGGTTAGTAATTCATAATTATATAGAGTATAAAATACGAATTTATTATTGTAGTTATTTCATGTTTAGATTATGACTTTTTTCATATAAAAATAACATAATTTAATCTTAGATATATGATAAATAAGTAATTTAGGTTTTAGAACACCAGATGGCCTTCACATCACTAAATAGCGTATTCAGTTGAGTCTTGGACTCGAAATCAGTAAATAAAGAGCGGTCACCGGATAATCATCTAACTTTTGTGCTGATCTTTCCTACCTATTTAGTGTAAGTGGTTCAACCTTGCACTTAAACTTTAAAATCTTACTCAAAGGAGTTAAACTCCAATCGATATTACTCTTTCTGTCAGATCAATTTTCTACTCGATTAAGACTTACTAATCGGTCTGACCAACTCAAAGAACAAAGGTAAAAAATTACTGTATTAGCCAAAGTTCTGTAAAAGCAAAATTTCTCATTTCAATTTTTTCCTCAATCTCTATCTGCCTTCCTAAATGTGTTACTTAGATAAGACTCTAGAAACAATTGTGCATACAGCTAAACATTCTAGGTTGGTATGTAACAAATAAAAAGTGATAATTTTGATATTTGACCTGGTGGTGAATTTGAAGTAAACATTGTTGTTTTCATTCTGTCTACAATAGAATCAGCTTTGCTTAATTAAAACGTTCTTAGATGTAAAGCTTTCTAAATTTCAACTTGACTTCCGGGTCCTTTTTTAATATAAGTAATAGTACGTCGTTTGATATTTTTGAGTCCCTAATTTTTGGTAGAATCGGTAACACATTTAATAATTTTCACTTTTGTGCCTTCTTTCAGAGTTCCAAAATTAAAAAGATAATCGTTATCTATTGTTTTAATTAACCCTTTTTTAATTTCACAACTAAACTGTAAACAGACCAACTTAATTCGTTAGCAAGTTGAGAGGACATTATTTGCTAATTAAGCCATAATGTAGTTCTTTTTATCCGCTAGTTGGTCGTACTAAACACTTAATGTTTATCTAATGACCTGTGTGCCCCAGAATGTTTATTAATCGCTAATTTTATATGGAATTATTTCACAAATTTGAATTTATTTATTCATATTGTTAAAATTATATTTGATTTAAGTAATAGTAACCCAATACTTCCAGAATCTAATAATTGTGACTTGAAACAAAACAACTATATGATATAATTGGATTCAAATATTCTTTACAATGCAAATATTAATTTGAAATGGACACTAAAAATATTGAACATATTGAAAACAATTGTATAGCTCTTTTTATAATATGTCCAACCTCTATATTTTCAACAACTGCACACTCTTTTCAAGCTTTATACTGAACAACAAATCAGATCCATCGATAGCATAACACTCTTAATCTTTCCTTCTGTAAAATTCTTACCATTTTTTCGTTGTTTTACCACACCATTATTTTGTCATCGAAAAATAGTCTTGGGGAAAACAAGATTTCTGTTTTGAGAAATATGTCATCAGTGTCTCAGCATAGCAAAGTTGTCAAACTGTAGGTGGTATCTTTGTTTATTCTTATATATTGCATACACAATTCTGAAGCAGAAATGGGGAATTGGATATGGTAGATATTAATGTATAAATATATTACTAATCATTTTTTTGGTTGAGAAAGTATTCAAATCTATCAGTAATAATAGTAAAAATAATTAAAACTAAGATACATCACTGCAGACTGTATCTTGTGATCAATAATCGTTTGATAATACGCTTAACTACACTCACAAAGTTTAGGGAAGCTCAAACGTGAATCTGAGGAAACTCTCATTAATCTATCACATGTCGAAAATCTGAAGTTCGTGATGATCGAATCATAAGTTGAGTAAAGCGAGCTTGTTGAAGAGCAAGTTTGTGAATTGAGGAACTTGAGTGATAATTGTTATGTAAATGGAATAACTATGATAAAGCAGGGCACTTATATTTCCAATAAATTAAATGGGTACTGTTAATATGTCACACTGTCAATGTTCTAAAATTTCATCGAAATATATTTTTTATTTGATAAATATGACTGCCTTTTACGGTTGGATTATTATTTAGTTTTAATCGCAGAGATTGTGCTCAAGTGTCTTTTATATTGTTATACATTATGTTTGATGGCGTAGGTACATTTTGACAACAAAGTAAATCTACAATATGTATAATATATAGTGCAAAAGTTACCTATATTGAGTCTAAGATAGATTAAATATTATTCTGTATTTGTTTATCTACTATATCTATTTTTATATATTTCATACAAATATAATGAGTTTTATTTCCACTAAGTTAAACAGTTAAGAGAAAAAATGAAATGAAAAAAATAGAAAATGTATAGAAAAATGTTAAATATAATATGATGCTCCAATTCTACATATACCTTGTGTCTATTTTCTGGAGAAAATGAACTGTAACAGATTGACGTGCATATGAAGGTATTTGAAACAGACTTGAATTAATGCATATATGTACAAGAATGAATGCATTTGACGATTAAATGAAATATAATTTATCTACTACTCAGATAAAATTTAAGAGAGTGTCTTCGATGATTTAAGAGCGTTTATGGCAGAGAGAATAAAACGTG